>PVKH010036380.1:0-11600 GCA_004027955.1 Chaetophractus vellerosus | reverse complement strand
GGTAACAATGTGGGGGAGGGGAGATTACATATAATAGAACCTTGAGCAGAAGCAGTAGAGATGGTTTGGCAGGATATTGACAGAGTATTTGGGTGGCAAAATGGGGGAAAATGCAAGGAAAAGTATACCTTGGCCTTTATTACTTAAGAGCTTGGATTAGTGGAAAGAACAAGGCAGGCAGCCAGATGAGAATTCCTGGTCCCTGTTAACCATAGGCAAGTAACAATCTCTCTGAACCATGCTTTCCTCATTTTTAAGGTGGGAAGGCGTTACTTGCAGGTTTGTGAAAAGGGTTACAGATAAAATATGTTAAGTGTCTTACATAGTGAATGCTTAATAAATGGGAGTTACTATGACCATTCCTAAATCCCTGACCTGACTTCTTCCTTGTGTTCGGATGGGAGTTTCCCCTGTAGGAGGAAAAGAAAATGAAAAATGTCTTAGCAGCTTCAACACCTCCACGATTCTCATTGTGTTTTTGCCTCCCTCTCTCCTCACCAGTCTTAGGAGCCGCTTGAATAGCTGAACATATTCGCGTTTACAGGGTTTTCCTATAATAATTATTGGTTACGGCTGCAGTGTTTCACAACGTCCTAAAGAGGACCAATAACATCCTATAAATCGCCCCTGTTTAAACTGGTCTTACTAGAACCTCCTGCAGGAGAGCGGTTCCTAAAGTGTAGACCCGTTACTATGATTTTTAAGCCCTTGGGCCTTCTCAAACGTACACCCGCAGGTTTTGAGATCTCTTCCAAACATCTTAAGTCTTGTAAAGGGATAATAATACCAACATGACAGTGCTTCTGAAACTTTAACACATATTTTAATTTTATGGCATTTTAAAGGGTTTTTATGTCTTCCCCCACCCCATAACCCAAACTTTTGGCTGAAATTCACTCCCTATCCATATTTAGAAATAACACAACTAATATTTAGTAAGAGAGGAGTTTAAAGCTTTGATTACAAAAAAGAAGGCATTTTACCTGAAGACATTTCAAATGGATCCATTTAAAATGAAATGAAGCGGCACTTAACTGATCTGCAAATTGGGACCTATTTATCTCAGTAAAATGCTTAAAGTCTTGATTTATCCCCAGAATCGGCTTTATTATTACTTTTAATTATACCAGAAGATAGCTAGACTTGTAGGTTTTCGCTGTCCCTTTAAACTGCACTTTATACAGGAAATAATCAAATATTGGATAGGATAACTTGATTTTCCAAAGAATTATGTTTCTAATATTTTCCTCTTTTTGATTGCAGAAATTGAAACAAGTTGAAGAAACACAAGAAGACCCTGAGAATAGATTATCTAAAATTTCCCTGGAGTCGTTCAATAAATTTAACAGCAATACCATGATTTTAATAGAAAAAGAGAACTCTCTAAACAAGGCTGAAGGACAAAAAGAAAAAGAAAAAAATGAAGAGGCATCTTTAAGTAGCTCAGATAGACCTGGGGTAGACAATTTGGAATCTCTGAGTGATTCTTTATATGACAGCTTCTCTTCCTGTGCAAGTCAGGGTTCAAATGATGTGTAAAGGACTTTTATTTTTTTAATGAGCTGGAAATGGAGCACTTAAGAAACTGGAGGTGGGGCAGCAACAATAATCTATTGCAAGACCAGAAGAGCCTACACTGATAGGTTTGCAGCAGGCAACCCACTGGAGCTTACAATACAGCAATACAGAAAGACCCATCCATTGTGTTTCGTAAGGGTTAAAAGTAAACACACCCAAGACACAGAAGTCTTAATTTTGCACTTTTTTGGAATACTTGTACAGAAGTTGTAAATTTTTTGGAAAAGAGATTATATTTGTAGTAAAAAAAATAAATGCAGCAATAAATTGAATCACTGCCATGCTCTTGAAATGATGTACTAAGTCTAAGTTGATAATATATTTTTTTAAAATGCCAACTAAAGTTTTGAAGTTCATTGTCCTAACCTAAAACAGGGCCTGCCAGGAAACCATAGAAATCATCACAATCTCCATCTCACAATCTTAGATATAAACTCTAATTCCAGTGCAATTTCAAAATTGTTGTTCTAGTAATAAGTATAATTCTGTTTCTATGGAAGAATGCAAAGGGTACTGAGGTGTGACACTGATCAGAAAGGATGTGTTTCAGAAGTGACCTCAATCTATTTCCAGTGCCAGATTTTCCCTCCAAACATTTTCTTATATCCTCTTCTACTTAGTGCTTCTCTATGATTCTGAACATTATTTTTTTCATTTTTATCTTCCTGTTCTTTTTATTAAAATCTGGGTAATCTAGAAATAAGGGCAAATTCCCATTTGCAATATTCACTTTAAAAAAACATAAATGGTTGGTGCTATGAAAATTTCTTACTTTTTAAAATCCTGTTTTCTACAGACTGTTTATATGTAAGGATAAATTCTATTTCAAAGGTTTTGTGTATTTTTTCTAGATGTGAACTATTTATAATTGCTTTTGTACAGGAACTTGTAAACTAGGCATAATAAATATCTTTAGGATCTATATGGTTACTTTACCACACACTTGTTTCTTTTAAGAGTATTGTATGATCAGTGTTATTTGGTTATTTTGTGCAATTTGTTATATTTTGTTGTCAACTGAAAATTATGTAATGTTTCACTGTCTTTCTGACTTTTAAAAATTCTTTTATTTCATTTCTGAATAAAAGTCTTATCGCAACTGCACCCTCTGACAGCTTAAAAGAACTTGTCAGAAGCCCCTTCGGCCCTTTTGGTTATTGACTCACACGTGTGCGCCAATGATGAATTTCCCAAAGGAATAAACAAACCGGCCCTTTCCCTCCAGAGATAGTAATTCAGCCAACTGTAAGATCAGATCACAGTCTGCAGACAAGAGAGTAATGGTAGAAGCATTTTAGTTTCCCGGAGGGGTTAACCAACTAGAAATGAAAGGAAGAAGGGGGCAAGGGGAGGGAAGGCGCCTGCGGCACATATGAAATGATCTCTGCAGCGGAACTAGGAGAAAGTCGTTTGTAAGCCCATTTCCAGACCTGCTTTGCTGGCAGGATGGGGAAATCAGGCCTGAGAGAGCTTTTCTCAAGTGGCGGCCGGAGGAGAAGAGGGGCAAAGCAAGCATATTTTCACTGAAATGACGCCCCCTAGGGAATTTGAGGGAAGGAGTGGGAAGGTGCGGGATTGGGGGCGAGGGCACCACAGCGCTCGGGCCCGGGAAGCAGGCTCCGATAATATCTGATGCAAGCTGGGCGAGGAAGACGAACGTGGCCGTGGCATCCCTGGAGCCCACAAGGTGGGTCACTAGTACTTGGCCGAGGGAGGACGAGCAGGGGGGGCGGAGCGGGGGGTGTTGGGTGAGGACGCACGGAAGACAAACCCTGACTGCCAGCGGCGGAGTCCTGGGCTGACGCCCTACAGGAGAGGACTTGGGAATATATACTAATAACCCGTGGCTTTGGGTTGACCTGTGGAGCTACCCGGCCTTTCAGAGGGAGGGAACAGAGGAAAGCAACCCCCGCCCTTCTTCACCCAGATGTGCTTTCTGGTGGGAGCTCACGGCTGATACCTTCGGGACGGCCCCCTCCTAGGCCAGGCGACAGCGATGGGTGTCAACGTCCCCTCCAGCTGTGCGCACAGGCGGGTGAGGGGACGGCAGCCGGGAGCCATTGAGCCCGGCGGAGCAGGATCCCACTACACCACCGGTCCCCGCACTTACTCCCCCGGGCAGCTGAGCTCAGCGGGTAACGAACGAGGGGCTCCTCCGAGAAAGAGGGGGCGTGGCCGCACCGGACGCCGGAGGGAGTCTGCGAGTGCGCAACTTTGGCCACCTCACCCAAACGCAGCCCCTTCCGCCAGACTTCGCGTGAGCCTCTCTCCGGCTCACTGCCGGAGCCGCTAGGTGAGCGGGTCCCCGCCGCCGGGGTGCCGAAAAGACTCGTGGAGCGCGGAGGACGCGTGGGGCGCATCCCTGCGCCACTACCTCACGGGCACCCCCGCCCGTACCCGGCGGGTCTCCGCAGCACCTGCTGCGTCCTCCCCACTGCTACCCCAAAGCCCAGCCTCTTAACCACTGAAAACGGTACCCCCTCCGGCGCCCCTTTCCCGGGGACGCGCGGAGGCGGGAGAGGAGGGCGGCGGGAAGGGGGTGGGGACGTGGAGAGATGGTCCCAGTCTTCGCCGCCCGCCACCCCCGCCCCCGCCCCAACTCGGCAGCCGTCACGTGGTGCCTGGAGTGGGAGGTGGGGAAAAGAGGCGAGACTTTTTTGGGTGCTCGGGATCGCCAGTAGTTCCCTTCAGTCTCAGCTGCCAACTCCGGAGGCGCTGCGCTCGGCCCGGGAGCAGAGGAGTGGAGCGGCGACCCGCGGCCGGGAGCCCGGGCGCGGGCGATGCGGGCGCCGCCGGCGGCACCTGCGGCTCCTCTCGGCAGCGGCGGTCGCCTCCGCGGCAGCAGCGCGGGCGCCAGCAGCCTAGGCAGCCACAGCCGCTGTGGCCCGGGCAGCCTCCGCCACGACCGCAGCCTCTGATGCGCCTGCCCGCTCCCGGCCCCGCGGCTCCGGGAGGATGTGGGTCCTCGGCATCGCGGCAACTTTTTGCGGATTGTTCTTGCTTCCAGGTAAGACGAAGGGAACGGCAGTCGGGCCAGACACGCGCTACCATCTACCCGCCGGCCCCCTCCCCCAGGGCGCCCTCGTCGGGACCCGGCGCTTAGCTGGGGTGGTCCAGCGAGAGTTTGGCAGCGACGGCGGCTGGTGCCCAGAGGCGCTAAACTGGAAATATCTGCAAGTCCCGCGCTGCAGAAACAGAGCGGGGTGTTTGCGGACTCCGGCGGCAGCTGCTCGCGCGTCAGGGGGCGAGGCTGGGCGAGGGAGGGGGGGAGGGAGGCGAAGCCGTGCTGGGGCTTCGCGGAGGAAGAGGGGGCGACCCCCTGAACCCCTCCAAGTTCTCGGACGTCTTTGGCGACCGGTGGGAACTACGCCGCCGACAGGTGAGCGTTGTGCTGGGCAGCCTGCGTGCGGGGCGCACCCTAGCTGTGCTGCTGTGCTCCGAGGGCGACCGTTGTGGGGCTGGGAGAGGGGGGCTCCGGAGTTGGTTTGCCGGGGCCGGCGGGTGACAGGTCTAGACAGAAGCTCAGAGAGCAAACAGGCTGGCGTGATGAGAGCTGCAAACATCTCCGTCCCTCTCTCCAGTTCGCCGACCGAGCTCTGAAGAACCGAGACCCCCTTCGTGGACCCTAATCAACCAATTGCCCTGAAAGCTGGAGCCTCGGGGGAAGGGAATGCGGTGTCGGGGCGCGTGGTGAGCGCGCGCTCACCTGTGCCCTCTCTCAACTGCTGCGGCCACCCCCACGGGACCTCGGCCGAGGGACTTGGGGCGTAGCAGCACTCGGCGTCCGGAGCCTCGGAGTCACTGCGCAAGAACCCTGACTTTCAAAAACTGAATAAATAAAACACAAAAGGCGCCTGCGAATGCAATGGTGAAAGATGCCAAAATAGTAATTAAGTAATTTGTAACCAATTAGCAATTAGGCAAATCCTTTGGCATAGTCTGCAGCTGACGCACATTTCTGGGGCGATATCGTTCGCGGCGTTGTATCCTCCTCCTCTTAACTTCCTTGGGAAAAGGCAGAGGGTGGTGGTGGATGAGCCTGTTGTTTCTGGAGCGGTGGTCCAGGGTTCGCGGGCAGAATTCCACTGTATCCTGTGGGACCCTGGGTACCGCGCCGCCCCCTGCCGGCTTCAGCCACATCCGGCCCTAATTCGGAAACCCAGAAGAAGCGGGCCCCAGACATCCCAGCGGCCGGGAGCGAAGGCTGGCTGGGGCAGAAGAGGGTGAAGATTTCGGGGGTGGGCTCTGTGGCAGCCGATCTGAACGCGACCGCTTCTGTCCCGCAGGCTTTGCGCTGCAAATCCAGTGTTACCAGTGTGAAGAATTCCAACTGAACAACGACTGCTCCTCTCCCGAATTTATTGTGAATTGCACGGTGAACGTTCAAGACATGTGTCAGAAAGAAGTGATGGAGCAAAGTGCTGGTAAGAAGCTGGCAGCCCTTCCAAAACTATCTACAGACTGGGGCGAAGGGGTGGGCAGCGGTTGGGGGGGGGTCATTAAATTACAGGAACAGGGACTGACTTTGATTTAAAGCACACACATCGGTTATCACAGATTTACTTGTAAAGTGCTGGGAAAATGGAGAGTTCCAAGTTACTTTAATCTCTTTAATTACCAAGGCATCTCCCCAAAGGCCCTGGGGAGGGAAGTGCATTTAAATTGGTGTTCTCCTCTCTTTACCCTCTCTCACCTCCCTTTGCTAAAAGCAAATGAGAAGGCAGAAACTATATGGCTCAACAGCCCCTGCCTGGGCAATTGGGCAATTAGACAGTATCCTTTCAGCCATGTCAGCCTGAAATACCGAGCTAGTTGAAGTTCCCAGAGGTCAGAGCTTGAAAAATGTATTTTGCCATAGAGCCCTGCCATATTTCTTTGAAGAACACTACGGGTCTTTATGTAATTTTACAACTAATGCATCAAATTCCAGGCACCAATTGCCAAGATCTTTCAAAGGAATGCAGTTCCCAGCCCCACCAACTGAGCTGCTGGTGGGCTGTTGGAGAGTGCCTGCGTGTTACAGAAGGGTAGAAGGGGGTCTTGCTGGAACAGCCATCACTCAGGTCAGCTGAGCAGAGTCCTCTCATTGAGATGGAACTCCCCAGACTCTCCTCCCCACAAATAATCCCATTAGAAATCAAAGTTCCCTAAAATGCTGCTGGGACTTCTGGGGAATGGGTGGTGCTGTAGGGTCAATTCCAAGGTCAAACCCATAAACAGAGACTTTGCCATTTTAAAGTTGTTGAAAAGATGGGAAGTAACAACATGTGGTGAATAATAATGAACCAAAGCCCTGTTCCTCTTTAATTTGGTAAACTGCTCACAGACCCCAGTAAAGTGATAAAGAGAATTGTTATGTGATTCCCTTAACCCACTGGCAAATTAATGCAAGGGCTCTAGTTTTGAAGCCACCACTGGAAAAGTAGCTTCTTCTCAGGGAAGGGCCTGGAAATGCCTGGTTGCCAACCACATGGTTATTTGAGGAGCAGATGGTGGCTCCTCATTGTGCTATGGGGTGTGTGTGTGTGTGTGTGTGTGTGTGCGCGCGCACACACAGTTTTAAAGCTGCTCTCTGTAGACCCTTAGCATCCTCGTTGTGGATTCCTTCCGCCAAAAATCACTCTTCTGGGAAATCTGAGACATAATTGCTCTCAAGAGTATCTTGTCCCAAGAAAAGGTGCATGTGCTGTTTTGTCATATGGGATGCGGACTATTAAAACAAAACAAAGTTATGATTCTTCAGCTAAAATTGATATGGATGGTTTTGACAAGCTGTTTTTACTTGTTTCGTTCCTGAGCAAAAATGTACTGCTCTGGTACCAGAGGGACTGCTGTGATTTTAGTTACAATCACTCTTTACACTTTGTTATTTGCAAACATTTCTTCCAGGCAGTAGTTTAGAGTCAGCAAAATGGGAATGTACTGTGGACATAGTGGAAACTTCTTCAGCATCCTCTAGGATGTTGCTGACCTGGGAATCATGTTTTATTACCTAGAATGTGGTGGAGATGAGAAGAGAATGTTGAGCGGAATTACAGCCAGAAGAGATCCTTTTTCTGAGAGACATTTCTTCTCTAAAAGTGTATCTGAGATGAATACCGCACTCTCCATTTTCTAAGTGCTGTTTTTCATCTCACTTTATTCTCTCCTCCAAACTACGCTGTAGGACAGGCAGGGCAAGCAGGAGAACTCCCATGTTATCTACAGAAAGCTGTAGCATGGAGAATCCTTAAGCACCTGCTCAGGTTGCACATTTTCTATTAGCTCCATCAAGGCGGGAACCTCTCAGAGCTGGGATCCTTTGACCCCATGTCATAGCTCAAAAGGGGGAGAGATAGTGCAGTAGTAAGGCAATAATCTCAATTGTGCAGCTTAAGAAACAGAAATATCAGTTGGTAGACTCAAATGAGGGGAAGGAAGCTAGGTCTGGATGTGTGCATGGAGAAGCTGGGCATTCGGAGCCTCAATTCTGTAGAAATCTAGAAATCGGCCAAATGCTTGCATTTGCATTGTGCATTGAAAGCACAATGGGGGGAGGCGCTGATACTTCCAAGTCACTTGCAATTCCATCTCCAAATAATAATAAAGAGACCAGTCAATTTAAGTGACAGTTATGCTCTCCTTGTTGGCAAGGATGGAGGGTAAGCCTAAAACTGATCGTAAATGACCACAATGTGGTAATAATCATCAGAGTAATTAGAGTAGCTTCTGTCCTGTGCCCTTAGGCATCAGATTTTACTCCTACTTTTGTATGAAATCTGGTGTCTCCCCGTGCCATGTCCCTGCTAGCAGCATTTAAATCTATTGCCGGGTCACCTTCTCCACCCTGGAGAAGGTAAGGCTGATGAATGATATTTTTAGAAATCAAAGTCAGAATTTTTTTAAAAAAGTTTTATCAATAGTGTATATTCTGAGACTATTGAGAGGACCCGGTGGCTCTTAGTTAAGGGTGCACAGCACAATCCCCCTTGAAGTTTTGTCCAAGTCCACGTAACTGGCCCCACCCTTGAGGAAGCCCATTCAGCAAGTCTGGGGTGTCATGGCTGGCCCTGGGGCTTTTATCCAGCTCCCCCGAGATGCCCAAAGTTGAGGACAGCTGTCCTGCTTCAAACATATTGTGTCACAGAGGAAGAAAACAAGGTCCAGAAAAGTTAAATGGCTGATCCAAAGCCATCAGCTAACTGTTCTTGAAAGGCACTTAAAGCCTGCTGCCAGCAAGTGCCTTATGTAGTAAAATACACTGCCAGTTTCCTCCGAAAAGATGAGCCAGGCACATTTCTGAGGACTTAGACAATTTTAATACCCACAAGTTCATCTTACAGGCTGAGTGGACTAAGGTTGAGTGGACGGACAGAAAGGTGTATGCTGAAAGGATATGAGAACCAACCGGCCAGATTTTCAAAGTTTGAGTGCTAAGTGGACTGGCATTTTTCATAGGTATAGAAAAACCAGGGCTTTATACGGATTAAGAGATTTTAATGAGCCAAGCAAGTCTGACATTAAGCAGTAATGAAAGGCCTTCTCTTTCTCAGAAATACCAGCAGTGCAATATGCCCAGGCCCTCAGTTACTCCTTTCTGGATTAAGTCTGCAAGCTCAGCGCTTATGAATGTTGAGGCAGGTGCATTTAATTTTCCATCGGGAAGTACATTTAAAATTAACCTTTACCGATTCCCCAGAGTGGCATTCCTATTAGGTGCCGAGATTATTTCCCACTTCTCTTTCCCCCCCTTCGTCATTTTTTGGAGTAATGAGGCACAGGCAGTAGGGAAGGGGAGGTTTGGTTCAGCTTCTTTCAAGGTCCTCACTAATTGATATTTAAATGTTTGCATAATGAATGACTTGTTCTCCCATCCTCTGCACTTCATTAGGGTCCACTTAGCAGCACCCGTGATAATGACATTTCCTTTGCTCTTACTTATCACTGCAAGCCACAAAATATTTCAAATATTGATTTTCATTTCCGAATTGAATCCCCCCCCCTTCTGAATTTTTAAATCAGGGTTTAAAGAATGTGGATTTGCATTTGTTTGACAGTGCAATCTTGTAATTAGAGTTTTTCCTCTTGACTAGATACAGCGAAAGGGGCATAATTTAATTTTTATAGACTAGCCAATTTCTTCCCTTAGTAAAATATAGCTCTGTCAGTGAGCAAAATGTTACAGGTTCTCCTAAACCTTATTTAAAAGTTAAATGCACTATATTGAGAGAAAGTTTCTGGTCTGAATCAGTAACCTAATCGATCTCTTCACCCATCCTTTGCAACATGCATTAATCTATTTGTCTGTTTTGCAATACAAGAGTTACTGATTTACATGCCACGTTGCATCCATATTATAGCTGTATAAGTAATGGCTCTTTTCTTTTTGGATTAGTTAGTGCTCATTAAATTGGTTCAGGGATGGCCCCATGCCTTGGGGTGGATTCATTTTATGCCTTATTTTCTCACGAGCTAAATAAGGGATAACAAGTGAGGACTTGATTTCCCTGAAATAACCACCATCCTCTCTTCATATGCAAGACTGGAAAGTTTAACCATAGTCTAAGTTTTGTTAAGTCTGTGCTCTCCTTAATTTCACTAAGATTTAAAATAAAGGGCTCTAGTTTGTGCTTCCTGTGGGCTTAGCGGGAAGGAAGGCCAGCTCTTAATTGATATTAAAGCATGCTCCCTTTATACCTGAACTGTTTTAAGATGCACACACGCGCTTGCAAATATATATTTATTTCTTCTAAGAAAGAGGAAAGTATTAAGGCCTCCACCTTCACACAGGTTCCGATTGCAAAGTACTTAATCCATGAATCCATGCCAGGTTGTAAGCAGGAAGATGTTTTCTAACGTGTTTTTCCTGAACAACCTTGTTAGGGGTACTGGTGATATCTGTGAATCTTCTCATGGCCCCTTCTTTCCCATATCGTTTCAGCTTCTGAGTCCTCTTATGTTATTTCCCTTTTAGACACCACCCCCTCCCATCCTTACTTCCTCATCCTCAGAACCTTTTTGAATCAATCACATGGGCTATAGAATATACTCTAAAAATAAAGTGAAAAAAAATCATCATATTTTAACTTCAGCAAAGGAGACTTCAACAGGTAAAAAAAAAAAAAAAAAATTAAAAAAAATTCAGATGTCAAGAAAGGCACATCCTCATATAGTAACACCAGCCCTGCTAAAAAGGTTTCCATGTCAACTTCAATAAAGTTATGAATTACACAGGAAAAGGTTCTGTGCAATGAATGTCAATATCACTGCCTCCTTTCTGGCGTGACAATAAAAGAACACCTTTCTCTTCGGGGCAAGACATTTTGCTAATCAATTTGCTCACTTAGTTCTCGAGAAGCATCCATCTTTCCTTGTGGCAGGTGTAGCTGGCTTCTGAGTAAGTATTCAGACGGTGAACATCAAATGCCTTTAGTCCAGGCGTTCGTAACCTTTTCTGTTCCATGGACCCCTTGCCAGTCGGGTGAAATGAATACTACTGTAATTTATTTATTGCATACATTCATTAATGAAGGAAATGCTAAATTTCAGAGGTCAGAGAAAATAAAGAAGTTGAATTTTTTTTTCAATTCAAGCTCACGGATGCCCTGAAATCGTTCCACAGACCCCTTGGGACCCCCTCCTTGTGGGTCCATGGACCCCTGATTAAGAACCTCTGTTTTAGTCCCTCAGACTCTCCAGTAAGTGGAGAAGTGGAGCTTTTCTTTTTTTAAAAAAAAAACTTCCCACCTGAACAAGCAGCCAGTGCTGACCTCCCAGTCTCCAAAGACAAAATGTTTGAAGATTGATCAGGCCGTCTCATAACACTAATTCCTCCTGCTACGATTTCATGAAAGCTTCCATCATTGATGGTTTTCCTAATGAGTTTAAACAGAGGCTTCAAAGCTGGGACTTTTCCCAAGTGAAAATGAAACGAAGTATAAAACAAAACACACCGGTTCCCTTTGAACTTTAAAAAGGAATTCTCTCCCCTTATAAATTCCTGAAACAACATCAACAAAAAAAGATCTGATTACATCCCTCTT
>PVKH010036379.1:0-11601 GCA_004027955.1 Chaetophractus vellerosus | reverse complement strand
AATGTGTAATCTTATGGAGTTATTAACTTGAATATGAGTCACCAGAAAATAGAATGAGGTTAGAGACTAGAAAGCTGACAACTAGTGCAAAACTGGTAAAAAGGATGTGTGTTCATCTTTGGAAATGAATAGAGAAGGTGAAAGCACATCATAGTGTTGGTGACTAGCAGTGCTATTATATGGGTATGACAGTGGTTTAAAAGAAAAGTCTAGGGTCATGTAAATTACTAAAAGGAAATCTAAAAATGTAACATGGGACTGTATAGCATATTAAAACCTCATGTGAAATATGAGTATGGGTAATATTGCATATATAAGACTGCTTTTCTTTGAAACTGAACAAATGTATGTTAATGTTACAAGATGTTAATATCAGGTAAAAAAAAAAAAAGCAAACTCATGCTAAGTACAAGAAACCAGACACAAAGTACTTCATAGTGTATGATTCCATTTATTTAATATGTAAATATAAATCAATTTATAATGATGAAATTAGATTAGTGGTTATATAGGGCTAGGGAAGGATAGTGAGATTGAGAGGTGACTGCTAAGGGGTGTGGAGTTTTCCTTTTTGGAGTAATGAAATTGTTGTAAATTTTTTTTGGTAAAGAATGTACAACACTCTGATTATATTAAAAGCCATTGATTATATATTTTGGATAGATTGTATGGTATGTGAATATATCTCAATAAAACTGCTTTAAAATAAATAAATAAATATGCAAGAATAGCCAGAAACAGCAGTTTTTCACAGCAGCGGAAGCAGAGAGAGATTGAGAGGTGATGAATTTTTGTTTGTTTTTTGTGTGTTTTTTGTTTGTTATTACTATTGAAATAATGAATATGCTCCAGCAGTGATCAAAGTGATAAATGCGCAATTATGTGATTATGCCAAATACCATTGTTTGTATACTTTGGATGGATTGTATGCTTTACAAATATGTATCAATAAAATTGATTTGTTTAAAAAAATGAACCTTGAAATGAGTAAACTCTGCCATAAACTACTTTGAAGACAATGATGTAATTTACATCTAAATAAGATATTCTATGCCAGATTTCTTTCTCAAAAGTGCAATGAATACATGATGTGGAACATCCATTTCTGAAATCTATGCTGAATATTTTCTATCTCAATTTGAAGACAAAGAAGTAATTTAGCGGGGAGACTAAGTACCCAAACAACAAGGCCAAAAAACATAACTTAGATTATTTTTCTGGCATACATAGCAGAAACATCAAGATTGAAATATATACCATGGGAAATCATGAAAATCTTTGCACAGGATGCCAAAACATCTGTGTAGAACTGAAAAGTATAGTCAAAATATATTTCAGTAATGCCTAACAATGAGAAATGGTGAAATCTCATTGTTGCCTTATAACATTTATAATGAAAGTCCCAGTTTTGCCACATTAAAGTACTAAAAGAAAAAAGGATATTTTCGAGTGATTTGTTTCATTTAAAAATTCAGCCTTTGTGGTTCTTAATATTTCATCAGAGTCTATATATATATGCAGGAAAAGTGTTTAGATCATCATCAAGGATTAATTGCTTAAATTTAGATTACTAGATTACACTGACCATTTTCAAAATTCTAGAAAACCCACTTCTGAAGGAGTGTTAATTCCAAATTTTTCTATAAGAAATGGAAATTTGGATTATTTGAAAATTAGGGAGCACATTAAGAATATTCATTCATTAAGAATAATCTGAAATGACATCAGCAGGAATGGCTGCTCCCTTCCAAAATTTCTCTCCTCCATAAAAGCCACTTTCTCAAAACCCTGGAAATTAAGCAAAACCTTGAAACAATACAGGGAGAAGTAATTCAGGAAAATGGCTGAATCTTGGTAAGAATAATGATCTTTGGCTTTGTGGCATTTTAACTTGCCCTACTCCCATTCTCTCCAACTCAGAAGAAGCCTGGAAAATGGACAGCCCCACAAGCCCAGTGAAAACCAGCAGCCTAGTAAACTCTGGAATGAGCAGAAGGGGGTTGGAGTTCCTACACAGTCCCATTCCCAGATAAATGTCATTATTTGACCTATTGGGCAGGAAATTCCCACTCACAGGAATTGTCTTTATTTTACCTGACTCAGAGTTCATCCACTGTGAACAGCCTTTTTTGCCATGGCATTTATCAAAAACAATCAATGGCAATTGTTTAAAATCACAGCTGCCTGGGGCAGCAGTAAGTTAGGTAACCAACAAGCTGACCAAAAGAACTTAAAAAGAAAAGATGAGGAATGAGAGGTCTATAGGAAGCTTTAAACACTTCTGACATATTCTGGGAATCTAGAAGGTCATGCATGTGCACAGGGCCATGCGTATGCCCAGAGCTGTGCACGTGACCAGGAAAGAGTGGAGAAGGCTCTAAGCTCTCACTGCTGGCTAATGCTGAGTTTCTGTATAAGCAGGAGGCTCAGGCTAAGGCAGAGTTGAAAATATCCTGCTTGAGCATTGTAGGCATGCTCCAAAATGCACAAAGAGCCCTTGAACAGAGATTGGGAGACATATTGGTTCAAGACATTTAAGGAAACCCCTGTCTAATCATTTATTGACCAATAAGCTAACCAAGAAGAGACTTCAGTGGTCACACACAACAATGGATACAGACTTCACATAATTAAAGTCACTAAACAAACAGCAATAAAAATAAGAATGATTCCAAAGATATAAAACATACATAAAACCCCCAATGAAATATTAGTAAACCTAATTCAGCAACGTATAAAAAGTAATATATATCATAGCCCAACAATAAATGAAACACAAGGTTAGTTCAACATCTGAAAATCAGTGCATATACCATATTAATAGACTAAAGGACAAAAACATATGATCACTACAAAAGACACAGAAAAATCATTTGACAAAATCCAACACATTTTCATGATAAAAACACTCAACAACCTAGGAATAATCAGCCAGACAAAGGGTTCTACCAAAAGCTCAAAGCTAATGTCATACTTAATGATGAAAGACTGAAAGTGTTCCACTAAGATCAAGAACAAGAAAACAATGTTCACTCTTGATGCTTCTAGACAATATTTCACTGGAGGTTCTACCCAGGGCAATTAGGAGAGAAAAAGAAATAAAAGGCATCCAGATTGGAAAGGAAGAAGTAAAACTATTTCTTCTGACAGATGATGATCTTGTATATTTAAAATCCTAAAGATAATACACACACAAACTCTAAGAACTAATAAATCTGTGCAGCAAAGTTCTAGGATACAAGATCAATTTTAAAAAGGCAATTATATTTCTATACACTAGCAAAGAACAATATGAAAATGAAATTAGGGAAAAAGATGCATTTATAATAGCATCAAAAAGAATAAAATACTTAGGAATGACAAAAGAAGTGTAAGACTTGTACACCAAAAATTACAAAATATCATTGAAAGAAATTGAAAGGCCTAAATAATGGAAAGATATTTCATGTTCACAGTTTCAAAAACTTAATATTGTTAAGATGGTAGTACTCTCCCAAACAGATCTAGAGATTCAACACGATGCCTATCAGAGTCTCAAATGCCTTTTTATCCCCAGAAAATGGCAAGCTGATCCTAAAATTTATATGAAAAACCAAGGGACCCAGAATAGCCAAGACAATCTTGAAAAAGTTAGAGGACTCATGCTTCCAAACTTCAAAAGTTACTCCAAAGCTACAGTGATTAAAAGTGTGCTGTACTGGCATAAGGATATACATAAAGGTCAGTGGAATTAATTGAGAGTACAGATATAAACACTCATATTTATGGTTAACTGATTTTCAAAAGGGGGTACAAGACCACCTAATGGGTAAGGAATAGTCTTCTCAACAAATGATATTGCAACAATTGGATATCCACATGTAAAGAATGAAGTTGGACTCTTACCTCACAATATAGACATATGTTAACTCAAAATGGATCAAATAAATCCGTAAATATAAGAGCCAAAATTATAAAACTCTCGGAAGAAAATATAGGCATTTATAAATCTTCATGATCTTGGGTTAGGCAATGGTTTCTTAGATTTAATACTAAAAAGCACAAGTAAGAAAAAACCCAGATAAATTAGACTTCATGAAAATTTTAAAATTTTGTGCTTTCAAGGACACTATGAAGAAAGTGAAAAGACAACCCATAGAAAGGCAGAAAATATTTACAAATCATATATCTTATTAAAAAAAACTTGTTTACAGAATATATAAAGAACTATTATGCCTTAATAACAAAAAGAGAAATAACCCAATTGAAAAATGGGCAAAGGATTTCAATACACATTTCTCCAATCAAGATTTACAAATAGCCAATGAGTTTTAGTCATCACTAATTATTAGGGAAATGCAAATTAAAATCACAATGAGATACTATTCTATACCCACTAGGATGATTATAACCAAAAGGACAACAAGAAGGATATGGAGAAATTGAAATCCCCATATAACGCTGGTGGAATGTAAAATTGTGTAGCTATTTTGAAAAAGTTTGGCAATTTCTCAAAAGGTTAAACAGAGTTACCATATAAAACAGAAATTCCAGTCTCAGGCATATAACAAAAAGACCCGGCAATTCCACTTCTAGGTATACAACCAAGAGAATTAAAAACATATGTCATTACAAAAACTTGTCTATGAATATTCATAGCAGCAATATTCGTAAGAGCCAATTGGTAAGAAACAACCCACATGTCTATCAATTGACAAATGGATAAACAAAATATGGAGTAGCCATAAAATGGAATATTCATCCACAAAAAGGAATGAAGTGCTGATGTATGCTGCAATGTAGATGAACCCTGAAAACATTAAGTGAAAGAAGTCAGACGAATTGTGTGATTCCACACAATTGTATGATTCCGTTTGTATGAAATATCAAGAATAGGCAAATCCGTAAAGACAGATTAGTGGTTGCCAGTGGAATGACTGCTCACCAGTATGGGGTTTCTTTTTGGCATGATGAAAATGTTCTGGAATCAGATTGTGATGAAGATTCTACAACTTATGAATATATTAAAAGCCACTTAAGTGAAAACTTTAAAAGAGTGAATTGTATAGTATGTAAATTTATCTCAATAAAAAAGAATAATCTACTTCATTCAACACTGAGAAATTATGAAGAACCTATCATATGCCAGGCAGTCAGACTTGAGTGACGGAGAGATGAATATAATTCAACACTCACTCTCAATGAAATCAGTCTGATAATGAAAGCAACGTATCAAAACTTAAATCCTATACACTGTGATAGGGCTGTGGTGGTATTAACGTTCAGATATAGTAGTGAGGGAGACAAAGGAGGCATTGATTAACTCTTTGATAGCATTAGGGTAAGCTTCCCTGAGGAATGGAATTTCAAGCCAGGTCTTGAAGGATGAATAGGAGTTTGCAGAGGATATGCAGGGAAAGAAAACTCCAGACACTGAAAAAGCATATGGAAATACATGAAGGTAAATAACAGTATTTTATAAATCTTTGGAAATGAATAGAAATGGTGAAAACACATTATATGTGTCTATGTATATCTAGCAGTGCTAATATATGGGTAGGATAGCGGTTAAAGGAAAAGTATAAATAAAGTCATGTATATTACTAGAAGGAACGCTTAAAAATGTAACATGGGACTATAGCATAGTGAAACCTCATGTTAAATATGAGTCTGGGTAAGTGCATTTTTCTTTGAAACTGAACAAAGGTACATTAATGTTACAAGTTGTTAATATCAGGCAAAAATATAACCAAAGCAATATATGGATAGTAATATATAATAACATATTAATAATCTTCTATTAAGGGTTAAAAAATGAAATATACTAAGAGAAAGAAACTAGACAAAAGGTACTACATGTTGTTTGACTCCATCTATACAAAATATAAATACAAATAAATTAGAAAAACAGAAACAGTAGCAGCTATGTACAAAAGGTGAAGGATAGAGAGACTGAGGGGTGATTATTAAGTGGTAGAGTTTTTTTATTGGTCTGTTAATGTTATTATTGTTAGTGGATTGATGAAAATGGTCTAATAATGACTGAAGTGATGAATGCACAACTATCTGATCATACCAGATCCCAGTGATTGTGCACATTGGATGGGTTGTATGCTTTATGAATATGAGTCAATAAAATTGATTTAAAAAAAAACACAAAAAAACAAAAAACGGTATTTAAAGTCAGCTCAGTGGTGTAGTGTTAATCAATTCTCTGAAACAGAACTGAGATTACTCCCCCTGAATTAAATGTCATCAAAACTAGCATGAACAAACTTCTGAAGATCAGGGTTCATGAGTTGAGATACATCTTGTGATTGTATAAAGGGCATAGTCCAGTGGAAGAGAATAGAACTACAAACCCTACTAGTAAACACCATAAATAAGGGCATGGCAGTAACTCTGAGTATATAATTAACATTATGAATAAGATTAAGTGGGTCTGTGGACTGAGGTAATGTAAATATCCCCATCAACACAATCAGACCCAAATAATGACTCTAGCATAACTTATGGGGCTAAATATAGTCTCTTATTGTTTTCCTATGCTGACAACTAACTAATCAGCACTCATTCATAAAAAGAACATAACTATGATTAAATGAAAAATCCAGATAGGAAAGATGCATTTTACAACTTTCCCAGCTGATTAGACACATCGGCACAATCTTGCTACCTACCCCCTTCTTTGAGGCAGACTTCATCAATCTGGAGAAAGAAGGCAGACCACTGATTGGAGGGCAAACCTGAAAAGGATTAAACACTTAGCATGGCATTCTAAAATACTGTAATTACAGTGCAATTAACCATACTGCATATTAAATGTGCAACTCTGAAATGTGTGTAGACTCCCCAATTATAACTAGTTATTCTTCAAAGAATTTTGCCGCCCACATTGAATTTCTCTAGTGCTTCTTTGTTATAATTCAGGTGTGACAGTCACTAATATATCTAAAAGGACAGTTAATAAAAAGTAGACATTCTTTACTGTAAACCTAACACATGTATGCCAGATTATACCCAACCATTAGCATTAATAATTACATTTCAGACAGACAAATCTATTATGCAATTGGACTTTGTACTCTTTAAAATATATTTAATGGTCAGCTATGAAGAGGCAAGAGTAAAGACTTAGATGGGAGTTTAGGAACCTGTACCTGTTCTTATTTTTCCTGCCTAGGCAAGTCTCTTAGTCTTTCTTAGTCTTACTAATTTCCTCATTTGTCAAGTGGGACTTATATAGTATCTGCCCAGGATTTTAGTGAGGATCAAATGGCTTAAGAGAACTCTAGAAAAGTTGATCATTTCACCCAAATCTGAAGTACTACTCTATTATGGACACTGATTGTTTCTCAAAAGAGTGGTCAGTGGAAAGCAGCAAAGAGAGATGTCTGCAGTGATAGTTCAGGCCATGGATGATATTCGAAATGGGGACTTTATAAACAGGAAATTTGGACACAGTCAGAGGAAGCTAGAAGTCAGAGTGAAACCAGAAACCAGAAGAAGCCTGAAACCAGAAGAAGCCAGAGAGGAGAGAGAGTTCACCATGTAATGGAGGACTGCCATCACCAGAATGCTACCGACTCCAGGGGGAAAGCATGGCCTTGCCAACATCTTGATTTTGGACTTATAGCCTTCAAAACTGGGAGACAATAATTCCTTGTTGTTTAAACTAAACCACTGTGTGGTATTTGTCATGGCAGCTCTGGCAAACTAAGACACATGGCAATAGCTCCATGAATATACACACAAAAATCCTCAAAGAAATATTACCATATCAAATAGGGCAATGCATAAAAAGAATAATACACCATGACAAAGTAGGATTTATTCCATATGTGCAAGGCTGGTTCAACATTCAAAAAGCAATCAATGTGATCCACTATATCAACAGACTAAAGAAGAGAGTCATATGATCATATCAAATAATGCAGAAAAAAATCACTTAATAAAATCCAATACCCATTTATTATAATAACCCTCAGCAAATTAGGAATAGAGGGGAACTTTCTCAACATGATAAAGAATATCTAAAAAATCCTAAATCAAATACGATACTTAATGGTGAAAGACTGAATGCCTTCTCTCTAAATTCAAGAACAAAGCAAAGATACCTGCTCTGACCACTGCTATATAATATCATAATGGAAATTCTAGCCACTGAAATCAAGAAAAGCAAATAAAAGGCATACAGATTGGAAAAGAAGAAATAAAACTGTCCCTGACATGATTTTTGTCTAAAGAATTTACCCAAAAATCTATAATTAATAAATGAGTTCAGTAAAGTAGCAGGAAACAAGATCAACACTCAAAAATCAAATCTTTCCATACACTAATAATCAATACAGGAAACTGAAATTAAAAGTACAATACCATTTACATTACTCTAAAGAAAATAAAATAATTAGGTATAAACAAAACGTACTCTGAAAGTCACTAATTGCTGATGAAAGAAATAAAAAATAGCCTAAATAGAGAGACATGACATATTCATGGATTGGAAGATTGCACATAGTAAATATTTCAATTCTCCTCAAATTGAGCTATAGGTATAATGTAATTCCTATAAAAACCCAGCAAGGTTATTTGTAGACATGTTCAAGCTTATTTTAAAAATTATATGGAAAAGCAAGGCCCTGGAAGAGCTGAAACAATCTTGAAAAAGAAGAAAGTGGGAAGAATCACTCAACCTGCAAAATAAATATAGTAATCAAGACATGGTGGTAGCTGGAGGGACAGACAATGGATCAGAAAAAGCCCCACTCAAGTATGCTTTTCACAAAGGGCCAAAAGCAATTCAATGGAGGGAAGGTAGCCTTTCTAACAAATGGTGTTCGGGCAATTGGATAGGCAAAAACAAAACAAAACAAAACAAAACAAAAAAACAACTCAACCTAAACCTCATCGCCTTTACACAAAAATTAACTCAAAGTAGATAATGGATTTAACTTAAAACCATAAAACTTTTAGAAAAACACAGGAGAAAATCTTTGGGATCTAAAGCTAAGTAAAAAGTTCTTAGACTTGATACCAAAAGCATGATCCCTAAAAGGAGAAATTGATAAATTGGACCTCATAAAAATTAAAAATGTTTGCTCTGCAAAAGACCCTGTTACAAGGATGAAAATATTTGCAAACCGTGTATCTGACAAAGGACTAGTAACTAGACTATATTTTCAAAACTCTCAAAAATGAAAAGTAAAAAAATCCAGTTAGAAAATGGACAAAAGACACAAATAGATATTTTTCAAAGAGATAACAAACACCCCAAGAAACAATGTTCAGCATCATTAGCCATTCTAGAAATCTGAATGAAAACTACAATGAGTTATTACCACATACCTACCAGAATGGCTAGTACAAAAAATCACGACCACCCTAAACGCTGGCGAGGGTACAGGGAAACAGGAGCACATACACACTGTTGGTGGGGATATAAAGGGTACAGTCACTCTGAAAAAGAGTTTGGCAGTTTTTTATAAAACTAAACATGGAAGTTTCGTACTGTCCATCAATTGTTCCCTTAGGCATTGATTCCAGAGGAAGGAAAGCTTATGTTCACCCAAAAGCCTGTACACAAATGTTGATAACAGCCTTATTCTCAACAGTGAAAAAACTGAAAAAACCTAGATGCCCTTCACTGAGTAAATGGTTAAACACCCTGTTGGACATCTATAAACCATGGAATATAATGAAAAGAATGAATTTGTGATACTCTCAACAACTTGGAGGAATCTCCAGAGAATGAGACTGAGTTAAAAAAAAATCCCAAAGGTTACAGATGGTATGATTCCATTTATATAACACTCTTGAAATGACAAAATTATAGAAACAGGGAACAAATCAGTGGTTTCCAGGGGCTGGTGGGGTGTGTGTATGGCCATAAACTAGGGCAACAGAAGGGATCCTTGTGGCAATGGAACTGATCGTCTTCACTGAATCAATGTCATTATCCTGGTTGTGATATACTATGATAGTTTTGCAAAATTGTACAGTTGGGGAAAACTAGGTAAAGGGTACACAAGAGCTCTCTGAATTATTTTTTACAACTGCATGGACATCTACAATATCTCAAATAAAAAGTTGAGTTAAGAGTACATAGTTACTTTTCATTTAAAATATGTTATTTACGTTAGCATGTATTGGGTTAATTATAATTTTTAATGAATTAATAAATATTTTTAAAATCTCAGCTTTAATTTACAATACAGTGATAACCCACTTAAAAGTTCTTTGGGGTCCTCAATAATTTTTATGCATGGGCTCCTGATAAACAGTTTGAGAATTGCTCCTCTGTCCTTTGGACAGTATATTCAGAATTATTTCTCCATTTATGGAAAGGCATGAACAGTTGCATTTAACATGGAACTCAGGTGACTTCAAAGAGTTAAACAAATAGAGAGCAACTGGTATGTAATAACCTTTCACCAATGTTTATCTAGACAGTAGCTACCTAACGAAAAGCCAACCAAAGGAACATGCCCACAAGAATGTCACCTTAAGTAGCTAATATGGAATACAAAAGGGACCATATTTCAACCAGACAATACTATTTCCATGATGACTACACTGCCTTGAAGTTGGTTTCATAGCCCAACGAATCTTTCAGGAATTAATGTTACAGAATGCTGTCAGCATTAAGTTTAAACGGTTAGTGGTACGAGAAGTAGCAGGAAAGGAACCTGGAGAATAGTAGCAATTCTTAAAAAACCTAATGTGGTACGGTACCTAGAACAGAACATCTCTGCCTGGATGATTCTGAAAAAGACCTTGATCTCTAATTTAAAAAAAAAACCACACAAACAAAAAAACAACTGAACTAAAATAGGAATGCAATTTGGAAGAAACGACAAAAAAAAGCAAAATGGTCAAGGTCTGATGGTATTGTTCATATTATATAAAGACGCCTTTATTACACATATTATACATATATGTGTATATGAATAATAGTGTATGTCTATATAACTGTTACCTTTCAATAGATTTTCTACCGAAAGGGCAAGTCATTGCACTTAAGCTTCTGAAACCTTGCAATCAGCACCAACCAAGTGGCCTACTCCTAGAAAACACATTCCATGTTATACTTTAAAACAGCATTCTCTTACTAATGTGTGCATGGGTTCCTCTCTCTGAATTGAACTGTAAATAGAGTATAATGCTATTTCATGGGTTTTCTTCAGGTTTAAACAATTTCCAAACACTTTAGTTTTTGTATTTCTACTAACCTCAAAAAAGGGTCAGATAAGTATTATAAGGAATTTCAGCTCTCCCTCCAGAATTCTTTTCCCTCTAAGACACTGTGGCATCATCAAACTATTATTATTTTCTGCTATGAAAAGAACTATACGACTTATAGGTAAAAGTGAGAACATTTACCTATAGTAAAAAAACCTTTCTTGATCATAAATCTGAAGTTTCATTAGTAAAAAAAATTCAAGACACTAAGGATTCTGAGTGCTGCATCTCCAACTCAACTAATGCAGAATTCCCACTTGGTGTCTTCCCACAGTTAAGAAGAAATTGGACATCAGCTAATTAAATCACATTTGGGGGTTCACAGTGAGGAGCTCTCTCCCAGAACTGGAGGCTGAAGACTGGGCTATAATGCTAGGAGCACAA
>PVKH010036378.1:0-11600 GCA_004027955.1 Chaetophractus vellerosus | reverse complement strand
ACCAAAGATTGGTCAGTCTTTATAAAGGGTATTTATTTGTGGTAGAAGCTTACAGTTACCAGGCCACAAAGCATAAATTTCTTCCCATACCAAAGTCCACGTGTTGGAATAAGATGGCTGCCGACATCTCCAGGGTTCAGGCTTCCGGGTTCCTCTGTTCCCGGGGCTGCATTTCTCTCCGGGCTTAGCTTCTGTTTCCTTCACGAGTTCAGCTGTAGACCATGAGACTCTCTGTGTTGCGTCTCTCCACAAGGCCAGCTGTAGACTATCCAGCAATTGGCTCACTCCAACATCAGAACTGCTTTTCAAATCTCCTTCTCCAAATCTCTGCTTCCCTCAATCTGCTTCTCTCAATCTGCTTTTCTCTGCTGCCTCTTATCTAGCCTTCCATACTTGAGACCATGCCCACCGAGGGGCGGGGCTCAAAGTCTCACTGCCATGGCAGTTAACGCCCTACTCACAACTCAATCATGCCCAGATGAACAGATTAGTTTTCAAACAAAATCTAATCTATATTTTTGGAATTCATAGTTAAATCAAACTCAAACCATTACAATCACTTTTGAAGCTTGTGGTGGTTGGGAGTATCTTGTGTTCCAGATAAACATGTTCTTACACTTAACCCATTGCTGTGGCTGTGAACCCATTGAAATTAGGACTTTTTGATGACCTTACTTCAGTTGAGGTGGGGCCCACCTCAATCAGGGTGGGTCTTAATCCTATTATTAGAGTCCTTTACAAGAGAATGAAATTCAGACAAAATAATAATAATAAAAATAATAAAAACAATCACAGAGAGGGCACCAGAAGGTGAAATCAACAGAACTCAAAAGAGAATGGAGAGACCAGAGCAATCAGCCATGTGCCTGGATATGTGACAATCTAGTCCCAAGGATTGCCAGTAGCCAGCCCCAGAATGACATTGTGGGGAGAAAGCATGACCTTAATGATGCCTTGACCATGAGCTAATAGGTTTTGATGAAGACAAACCATTGCATGGTATTTGTTTGAACAGCCAAGAAAATTAAAATAAAGCTTATCAAGAGAACTCTCTTTGATGATGAATTTCTTCTTCCTCTGTACAATTCAGTAGCCACTAGCCATATTTGTCATTCAAACACTTGGAATTGGCCTACAAGGAATGAGGAATTGATGAGTCTGAACTCATGAGTCTATAATTTCTAAAGGAACAGAGAATATGTTTCAATTAAAACAGCATTAGGAACAAATTTTTGTAAAAAAAAAAGTAAAAAGATGATTAGTAGGTGGAAAGTGACAGAATTGGGAAAAATTATTTTTACCATAGGTTTCTGTGATATAATGAAGAATATTGCTTGTCTTGGCCCCACTTCCTGGGTAGTAATCTCTGAATCTTTGGAATTTCCTGTGATAGCAGAGTTCTTTTTTGTTCATGTTGAGCACTGGAGCCAAACCTGTGGTGTTAGGGTGGAGCCTGGCTACAGCAAACGACCAATATGTGATCAAGGGGTTAGGCCTTTGAGCCACAGCATATCAATCCAACTTGCTGCCCTTGGAAGTGAGGGGAGCTGCAGCATGAGTTCAACCACATGGACATTGACTCTATCAATCATTCCTACATAATGAAACTCAATAGAAACTCAGGTGATTTGAAGCTCCTATAAGTTTTCATGATTAAGAAAATTGATCTCTATGCCAGGAGGGTTCCACGTTCTGACATTATGTGGAAAGGAATCCACATGAGCTTCCATTTGAAAGCATCCCTGACCTCACCCAATATTTCTCTTATTTTGCCTTCCTCATATTTGTATCCTTCTACTGTAAAAAGATATAACCATAATTATAGTACTTTCCATGAGTTATGTAAGTCTTTCTAACAAATTATCAAACTGAAGGGGGCTAGGAGAATTCTCAAATTTGTAGCCAGTTGGTCAGAAGTAGGGGTGGCATGGGTCCCCAATCTTGCAAGTGGTGCCTGACAGACAGTCTTGTAGAGGATTAAACTTACAACAGGGGTCTAGCCTAACTCTTGGTAGTGATAGAATTAATAGAATTGAGTTACTGCAGTAGTTGCAGTTGGTGTAAGAAAATTTTGGAATTTGCTGGCAGAAGTTTCTGATACCATTAGAGTATCATGAAATTATTTCTATTCAAAATGCATGGAAATAACTAAAACTTAAAAAAGAAAATATAAAATCATGTGAAAAATTTTAAAAAGGCATAAAATTTAGATATTGTAATAAAATACTTAATAGATAAATAATCTCAAAAATGATCAAGGAAATACAAATTGAAGGAGTATGATGACTTTTCACTGGCAAACAATTAAGAAATTTATGTACAGCTCCAGTTCTAAAGTGTATGGGAAGATTACACCTTAATATACTTCTTGAGATATAATTTAAGACATTCTGTTGGAAAGGCAATGAGATGTTATCTTCCAATGTGAAAAAATGCTTAACTCTAGACCCAATCATTTTCACAACTCATGAAAATTATAAAAATGTATACACAAAGATGTGTGTGATATACAAATCTAGTGGTATATTATGTATTTTATGCAACACTGATCTTAAGAATATAGAAAGAGACACATCCCGAATATACATTAAGTGAAGAAAGTTCAATTGTGTTACAGCATATTAAAATATGTTTGTATTTATATATATTGAATAATACTTAAAATACTGACACAAGTCTATACTTTTTGTCTATATAATGGATACAATGACAGGCTATTGATATACCTTGGAATCATATCCCTTATATGGATTTTCTTTTACATTAATTACTTGTTCATTCCATCACTTTTTAAATTATTTGTTTCTCATTTATAGAGGGATATATGTTAGAATTCTATAATTGGTCACTACATTTTTTGAGGGGAGGTAGAGAGAACAGAACACTGGAATTGTTCGGCATGATATTGCAATGATTAATACATTGTAAGCCAGTATACATATTGTCAAATCCTATATGATTGTGTGGTGCAAAATGTAATCCATAATGTAAACTGTAGACCATGCATATTATCAATGCTCCAATATGTGTTCATCAATTTTAACAAATGTACCACACTAATAAAAATGTTGTTAATGGGGCAAATTGTGGGAGGGGAAGGGGTGAGTAGATGGGAATCCCTATATTTTTCATGTAACAATTATGAACTCTAAAGCTTCTTTAAAATAAAGAAAGAAATCTATAACATTTTATATATTTTTGGTAGAAATTTTGTCCTAATTTCTCTCAAATATTTTCAGCATTGACTTAATGATTTTATTGTCCAAACATTGTTATTTTCATTATACTAAGTGTTGGAAAACTGTTTTTTGTTGTTTTTTACAAATCAATTTCATTTATGTATATTAATAAGACATAAATACATCCAAAGTGTACAAGCAAAAGTATTTGGTATTATCTCACAGTACTTTCATCACTTTGATTATTTTAAAGCATTTTCCTTTTTCCAGTAATAATAATAATAAGAAGAAGAAATAAAAAACAAAACTCATAACTGTTCAATCTCTCTGATACCACTGGAATACATAGCTATTTTTCTGTTTCCTTCTCATCAGTTTATTTGTATTTATATTTTGTAAAGCAGACATATATGCAATGTCACCCTATTCATAACTTACATGAGGTTTTACTATGTTATACAGTCCCAATTTACATTTTTTAACTTTCCTTCTAATAATATACATGTCCTTAGACTTTCCCTTTCACCCACTGCTATACCATATTATATCACTGCTATTCACAAGCACCATGATGTGCTCCCACCATTTCCAATCATTTCCAAAGATTTAAAAACATTTTTATCAACTCTGCACAGATTAATCAACTTTCCATTCTCTACTCTCCTTCTATTTTTTGGTGACCTATATTCTAATTATTAACTCCATGAGTTTGCATAATATATTTAGTTCATAATAGCACAGTCATACAGTATTTGCCTTTTTGTGTCTGGCTTGCTTCACTCAACATAATGTTCTCCAGGTTCATCCATGTTGTCACATGATTTGCAACTTCATTTATTATTACTGCTGCATAAACTTCCATCTTATGTATAAACCACAATTTGTTTATCTATTCTTCAGTTGAAGGACACCTGGATTATTTCCAATCTTTGACAATCATGAATAATCCTGCTATGAATATTGGTGTGCAGAAGTCTATTCATATCACTAATCTTAGTTATTCTGGATATATACTTAATAATATATACCTATGGTTTGGCCAGAATTTCTTAGGAATTGCCAAACAGTCCTCCACAGTGGCTGTACCACCAACAGTGAATAAGCATTCCTATCTCTCCACATCTTCTCCAAAATTTACACTTTATGACTTTTAATAATGTCCAGTCAAATAGGTCTGGAATGATATCACTTTGTAGTTTTGAATTGCATTACTCTAATCACTAGTGATTTTGAACATTTTTTCCATGTATTTTTTGCAATTTGCATTTCTTCTTTGGATAGATATATATTCAAGTCTTTACCCATTTTTTAAATTGGGTAGTTTGTATTTTATGTTTGTATTGTATGATTTCTTTATATATCATGGATGTTAAACCCTTATCAGAGATGTGATTACCAACTATTTTCTCCCAATGAGTTGGCCGCCTTTTCACCCTTTTGACAAATTCCTTTGAGTGTAAAAGTATTTAATTTTGAGGAAGTCTCATTTACATATTTTTTCTTTTGTTACCTGTGCTTTGGGTGTAAAGTTTAAGAAACTACCACCTACAACCAGATCTTGCAGATGTTTTCCTACATTTTCTTCTAGGAGTTTTATGGATATAAATTTCTTATAGCAGTTGTATAATAATTTTGGCTACTTGGGGTCCCTTACCCTTCCAAATAAATTTGATTATTGGCTTTTCCATTTCTGCCAAAATGACTGTTGGGAATTTTATTGGGATTGCATTGAACCTGTAAATCAGTTTGGGTAGAAATGACATATATGATCTTTGAAAATGAGCCAGTTTTTATTCAATTATTCTTTCCTTTTCTATGGATTTTTAAAAATATTTTATTTGAGGTTACTATGTAAATTACATTCAGCATAATAAATCTATGGCAATTAAATTGTTTTGATTCAAACTTCACTTCAATAGGCTACACAAACACTGTACCTATGTGCCTTGTTTTGCCCATTTTGTATTTCCTTGTCACAAATTACATCTTTGTGCTATGTGTGCCTAGTTACAAAACTTAAACTTGTCATTTTATATTTGAATTTTAAAAAGTAAAAGATAATATTATAAAGGAAATATAATACTAACATTATATTTACCTATATTGTTGCATGCCTTGTATGTATTTTATTTCATACAGCTTCTACTTAATGTCTTGTTCCATTTTCTTCCAAAATGAAAACTCATTTTAGCATTTCTTGTAGGCCATTCTAGTGATAATAAATGCTTTCAATTTTGGTTTGCCTGGAATTGTCTTAATTGCTCTCTTATTTTTGATGGACATTGCCCTTAACAGTATTTTTTGGTAACATCTCTTTTCCTTTCTGCACTTTAACTATGTCCTCCTTCTGTCTTCTGGACCGAATGGTTTCCATTCAGAAATTAGGTATTAGTCTTATCAGGATCCCTTAAATAAGTTGCTTTTCCCAACTCTGTAAACTTTAATTTTCTGTCTTTAAATATGACAATTGGCATTTACATTATAAGATGTCTCTATTTAGATCCATTTGGGATCAGCCTATTTGGCATTTATTGAGCATCTTGTATTTGTATATTATTTTCCTCAGATTTGGTAAGTTTTGTAAGTTTTCAGTCATTGTTTCTTCAAATATTTTTCCGGCCCTTTAATTCCTTTCTCCTGGAATTAATATAATTAACACATTGGTTCACTGAAAAGTATCCCATTGATTCTTCAAGATTGTATATCCTCTTTCTTTCATTGTCTATCTTTCTACTCCTCAACCTGTATGATTTTAATTGTCTTATCTTCTTCTTTGCTGATCCTTTCTTTTGCCTCCTCCAGAAGTTGCACATGGTTGTCATAGCATACAAAGACATGAAATAACTATAATGTAAATACATGTGTTCTTATCTCTCTCTAAATATGAGCATGCATAATTTTATATATGTGCTACATATGCCATATGTATAGTCTGATGTGTAACCACAATGGATTATAATCCTGCAAAAATAAAAAAAAACCAATATGCCCATGGTAATAAAAATCAATAAATAAGTACAATGAAAATTTGACAAGGAATGGCTTATTTATATAGGTTTGCAGTACACTCTCACAAAATACTTATTAGTTACAAAAGGGAAAAGAGTCACTTTACCTGGGAGAAACCTCCTAAATGGAATGAGCAAAGTTAACATTTTCACTAATGGGACAAATCAAAATTGTGCAGCACTTGATAGAGGAAATATGAATAAAGAATCATTTCTGTGACATTCTTGTATTCTTGTCAGAAATGTATAACCAGAATCTAATCTTAAGGTAATATTCGACAAACTCAAATTGAAGGGCATTGTAAAACACACTTCAGAACTATCAATATTGTGATAAAGAAAGACTGAGGAAATTCCAGAGGAAAGGACACTATGGAGATGTGACAAATAAAAGCAATGAATTATTCTTGCATTTATTATTTTGTTATATAAAAGCATTAATGGGCTAATTGGTAAACTTTGAATAGTTGCTGAGGATTAGATGGCAGTCACATATCATGGCTAATTTCCTGTTTTGGGCAGTTACACTTGATTATATAGGAGAAAGTTAATTTGTTTTAGGAATGCCACCAAAGCATTAGGGATTAATATTGTAAACTTTCATATGGTTCAGAAGAAAAAGAAAATATTTTTATTTACTCTATTGCAACTTTAGAATGAATTTAAGAAAATATATTTTTAAAACTAGCCATAATAATACATATTATCTGAGAGAAAATTCACTTGATTTATATATATTTAAAAACACTTTCCTTAATATGAAACATCCTACTGGAATTTTCTCCTTTCAAAAGTGGAAAATTCAAGACTATCATTTGACTTGGTTATAAGTATTTTAGTGCTGAAGATAATAGAATTATTTTTAGTTAGCAAAAGTGATAGGTAAATTGTCAATATATACCCTAAAATATGTATTTCAATGCCCTTAATTATATTCAAAATGTGCTATCATCAACACTATTCATAAACAAAAATATTCCGTCATGCCAAACTGTGTAAAACTTAAGCAGTAACCCTCTATTCCTTATCCCAACCTGACACCTGGTAAACTATATTATAGTTTCTGACTCTATACATTTGATATAATATTTATTTCACTATTTCAGATTACATAATATTTACTTGTTATTTTTTATCAGGCTTCTTTCACTCAACATGATGTCTTCAAGTTTCATCCATGTTCTCACATATACCAAAACTTCATTCCTCTGTAAGTCTGAATAAAATTCAATGTATGCATATACTTCATTTAATTCATCCATTGATTGATTGAGAGGCACTTGGGTTGCTTCCATCTTTTAAAAATTGTTAATAAAACCACTGTTATCATGGGTGTGCAAATATCTGAGTGGTTGCTTTCAATTTATTTGGGTATATACCTATAAGTGGAATTGCCAGGTCATTTACTAATTTCAGGTTGAACCACCAAACTGTATTCTATAGCGTTCACATTATTTTACATCCCCACTAACAATGATTCTTGCTATTTCTCCATATCCTCTCCAACATTGAAACTTTTGTTTGTGTTTTAATAATAGGCAATCAAGTGGGTGTGAAATTGTATCTCATTATAGTTTGATTTTCTTTTCCCTAATGGCTAATGATGTTGAGTATCATTTCACATGCTTTTGCCCATTTGTAGATCTTCTTTAGAGAAATTTCCATTTAAGTGTTCTACACATTTTTGTCTTATTTTAATTATATATTTTTATTTTTCAAGAAAATTTATCTTACATAAATGTTTGTAAAAATATAGAGGATTCCCAACCCTGGTGCCCATCAACAGATGAATGGATAAACAAAGTGTGCTACATACATACAATGGAATATTACTCAGCTCTAAGAAGGAATAAAATGCTAACACATGGAATAAAATGGATGAATCTTGAAGACTTCATGTTGAGTGAAGCAGCCAGGCATTGAAGGATGAACAGTACATGATCTCACTGATATGAATTAAGGAAAGTGAGCAGTCTCCAAGAACCATTGCCTGAAAGACAGGTTTACAAGAGGGAGAAAGAGAAGAGAAAGTTGTGAGCCATCACACATAACATATTCTTTGGTAAAGTGATAGAGTGCAGTTGCATATTGAAGGGATATGACAGGTGGGTAGTGATATTACTGGATTTGGTGGTGTAGGGTTGACAGATGAGTAGATTAGGAAGGGTGGGTTAGAATACCCAGGATACTGGGGGTTGAGATGGGAGAGGGACCAGGTGAACATGGGATTTGTGGGTATGAGGTTGAAAGTGCAGACATGGGAATGCTTTTATGGCAATATGACAATGAAGTGTCACTGTTTTAGGGTGGTGGTTGGGGGGGCATTTGGGACAGGGTGTATGTGGAGCAGGCTTCTAGGGAGTGTGTGAGTGTTCAACCTGTCATAATGTGTTGTATCAGTGGGTGAAGACCCAAACAATAAGTGGGAAGGAGTTGGACTCCCATCTTTGGAAGCGCCAATTCACCCAGAAACAGTAAGGTAGGCATCTCTGATGAGCAAGGGCAGTTCCTAATAGGGGAGGGCAAACCAGCATGTCAAGAGCTCTTGTTGTATGTAACTGAATCTTGTCATCCAATGAGTCAAGCCATGGGGTCATCATGGGCCCTGGGGGGATGGGGAGGGAGGAACAGAATGGATCAAACAGGGGGTATTTAGTGGTCAGGGTAAATGTTCTTCATTACTTTACATGATGGACACAGGACATGGTAAATATAATAAAAATTTATTAAATTGTACAGTCTAAAATATGAACCACACTGTAAACCATTGGCAATGTTTAGTAGCTATGTTTCACTATCTGTATAAAAGGGGGAGAGGGTTGGGTATATGAGAGTGTCTTGTATTCTGTGAGTGTCTTTGCTGTTCCCTAATACTTTTTTGAAAAATTAAATGAAAAATTGGGAGACACTGGGGAGTGAGAGGGGGAAGGTACCACAGTACAGACTGAACAGCTGATATTGCAGTGATAATAGGTAAAATGTCAAAAATTTATTTATTTATTTATTTTTGTTTTTTTCCATTTTTGAATATCCCAATCCTTTAATTTTATTTTATTTTTAGTGTTTTTTTAAGTTTCCATATATTTTATCTCTTACATTTAAACTTATCATTATTATTTCATTTTCCTAATAATTGTATGGCTATTATATGGGCTTCATCTTTAAAGAAGCTTCAGATCACAGAAGGGTTACAAAGGAGGCAGGAGAGGATCTTTGGTGTGGGGTGTCAGGGATGGGGGTTTGCCACAACCATTTCCTAAAGTGCAAAGTTCTCATCCAACCACACTCATAGACAAGGCCCGAGTGTGGTGGAAGAAGACACAAGGAGGCCCGATTCCTGGAAAAGGACTTGGCAAAGCAGGATTTGGGACTGCGATTTTCCTCTTCCTAATTTGTGTCCTACATTTTTCACTGAGTGGGTTTCTGGGAATTGCCCATGCTGAGAACGTCACTGCTCCTAGTACAGAATTCCTTGGAGGTGATATCCCAGAGGGAGACCCCCGAGGGGTTATTCTGAAATTGCTAAATGAGAGTGAGAATATGAAAACATTAAAACAATTAGAGATTGTCGGGTTTCCCCAAACCTCCCCTTCTCCTACCCCTGCTCCCGGGCCCAATTCATACCTGCCTACATGATTAATGGCAGACCCTGGTATCCACCCAGGGGACAAAGAATCCAAGAAAGACTCCCTGACCCTGATTTACCTTATACAGAAATTTATAATAATGATGGAAATAGAATAGTGAATAAAGATGAAAGGTGGGTAAGATTTAATAGTTTGAGTTTCCTTGAAAGATTGGCTAGATCAGGCCCCCTTTGTTGCACATTGTCAGTTCGAGAGAAAATAGATTTCCAATAAGTGCTACTTAAGTCAGATTTTTACAATAAGTATTTGAGAGATAAGATTAAAAAAGAAATAGCTCGCTTGCAAAAACTTGCAAAAGCTTAAATAGATTTTCTGGTAGTATAAAATGTTACAAAGACTTAGCAACCACATGTCTAGGGCCTTTTAAGTTGATCCAAGTATAATAGTTGAGCCAGGTATAATTAAGGTTTATATTTTAGAAAGACTGTTCTGTACCATGTTCTGAACTTGATAATTATTTGATAATCTGATAAGTTTCCTTTCTTACCACACACCATAGTGTGCTTGGCCTTTTGCCTATTTACACAAGTAGTCTGCATAGAATTCAAAAAAAAACCTTTAAGGATTGCAAAACCTAGGATATATAAAAGACCCTCAGATCCCTTAATAAAATGACCTCTATATATCCATTTGACGTGTGTGTGGTGTGATTCTTCGCCGACTCCTTAGACCACCTTCAGCCCTGCTTCCCTCTGCCTCAGCTGGACCATGGCAGGGGTTTCATAGGAGGAAGTTCACCTGAACATACATAAAAGATATATAAAATTGTTCAAATGATCATGGGGTGGGGCATGGTCACAGTGGGTGCAGAATCCCTCAATAAATGAGAGAATACTGAATTTCCATCCTGAAGAGCTCTGCCACATTCTCAAACAGAGCAGCAGCAGTGCAAGTGTAAGGGAAGTGTCTGGCTAAGAGGATGATCCACTGATGGGTTCTTGTTATAGATGACTAGCCTTAAAAGCCTTTGCTTTTGAAATTGAAACTTAGCCTATTGTTATTGGGTGTCTAAGGGTTGCTGCCTGAGACCCTCTTTGTTGCTCAAATGTGGCCTCTCTCTAAGCCAAACTCAGCATATGAATGCATTACCTTCCTCCCGGGATGGGACATGATTCAGGGGGATGAGGCTCCCTGGCAAAGAAGGGTTACTAACAAGTGCCAATGGGCAATACAACTGGAAGAAAACCTTGAATAAAATAGGGAAAAGGTATAGACAGATGAGTTCATAGGGCTAAGAGACTTCAAAGTGAGTCTGGAGGTCATCCCAGAAGCTTATGCACACCTCAGTAGGATCTCATAGAACACCAAAATGTATATTACCCCAAATAGAGAGGCTCCTGAGGGCTCTGGAGACACCCAAGTCCTATATAAGTTGGCATAGCTACAGAGATTTATGCCTTATTAGTGGGCTCTACTTTGGAATCTGTGCTCCTGAGAGTGACAGAGTTGGACTCAAATAAGACCTCCCTGCACATCATCCATCAGTCCCTTCTATTCAAACCTATATGTGGTGCAGGAGTTTGTAGGTGTACTTCCAGAGACTGTAGACTTTGGGCTGCCCATGTGTCAGTTGAGCCTGGAATCTCTGTGGAGCTGCAACTCCTAGTCTACAGCTCAACAGACTTACCGAAGACACCCGGTGGGGAGATGATGATGGACAATGGCCATCCCAGAGAATGGATAGAGTCTGCAGCTCCATTTTATCCATGGGATAAAAGCCCCCTCTCACTTAGAGGTGAAATGAACATCACCATCCCAGAACCCTC
>PVKH010036377.1:0-11588 GCA_004027955.1 Chaetophractus vellerosus | reverse complement strand
GTAGCAAATATATCAGTAACCTGAAAACCCCCAAAGGCAGACTATGTAGAATTTTTTTCCCCCTGAAGATGAAAAGTAGTGGGATTGATTAATCAGCATGACTGAAACCATTAGAATTTTGTTTTGGAATATCTTTCAATGGCTACATATATTGTTACATTTGATTGTAGCTCTGTCTGGGAGTAGAATCACCTTATTTAAAATTAAATCATAAAGCCAAACAATAAAAATCTCACTTTGGAGCAACAGGGCAACAGCCCAAGCCTCTATATAGTGTTCCTAAACTTACATTTCCTGCTGCTTCTAGCTCTAATACTGGGAGAAAAAAAAAAAAAAACTAGATTATCTCTGAATTCTTTTCTAGTGCTGTGATTCCGGGATATAAATTCAACTACCGTTCAAGAAACATTTGCTATTTCTTCCATGCCAGGTTGTTTCACATACATTATGTCAATTTACCTTATCTGTGAAATATTGATAACCCCACTTAAAGATAAGGAAATGAAGTGTTGGAAAGTAAAATGACTTGGTGCAGATCTCACGATTATGGCTAGTCAGACGTGATTCTTGAACGTAGGTCTTCTCTTGCCAGGTCCAGAAGCCTTTCCGCCACAGCGGGAGCTCATGCTTGAAATCACAGCCTAAAGCACAACAAGTTCTTGTAAAACAAGGACTCTGTTCACCAGTTTATCACCAGTGTCTAGAACAGAGCCTGGAACATATTCAACACTCAAAAAAACATTATTATTAGTTGAATGAACAAACAAATACAGGGTCGCTGGTACCTAGCCATGCACCAAAGAGAGAGAAAAAATGAATTATTTTTACTTAAACACTTTTTATCTAAGTTTACCCTTATTTTCTACAACATTCTGGGCTATAGTCAACACAAATCCTGACTTTCAAGAATGAGTTCCCCTCCCACCCTGAGGATCCATCTCTTAATATTTTTAAAGGACATGTTCCCCCAACATTCCTCCATCAATATCCATTTGATGGGGGCTTTTGCCAATCCTTTTCTGACTTACAGTATCAGGTGTTAATGCATCTATCTGGTAGAGAGAACACAGTTACTCTAAAACTTTATAGCTTCTCTGCTTCGCCAAAGATCCAAATTTTCTCAAAACCATTACTGCTCTTCCGTTCCTTTTAAATCCACTTCAATTTTTTCAAAGGCTCTTAGCCTTGGAAAAACCCTTCAAGATAATATAGGCCAACATTTTTTCAAAATTGGCATGTGCTAATCCTGGTACATGAGGTGACTTTTAGGTGGTATATAAGTAAAGAAGTTTTTTTCCTAATAGTTCTGTCTTTCCTTTAATGAGAAATAAAAAGCATACGCAGCACATCAAACCTGAAACATTATTGTTTAGGACAAGACTATAGGGGGCAATGGTCAATTAAGCTTGAAAGTTTATTTGATTTAAAGAAATAAATGGAAGAAATTTATCAAGTTGATAATATATCTGGTTCTTAGATATGGCAAAAAAAAATCATGAAGAGAATGACTGAAGTTTAGAAAACACTTATCTAAGCCAACTACATCGTGTTATGGCAATGGCAAAGGGAGGTGAAATGACTTGCCCAAGTCCCCAGGGTTAATTAGCAAAAGAATGAGGACTAGATTCTAAGCCTCCAGGTTCCAGGTAATTTGTTCCTGTCAACAATGCCGCACTTTTAGATTCAGAGCATCACTAACTTACTCTTATATGATTCATATTATGAATATATTTTTATCCACCTCTGACAAATGCATAAGATTCTAACTTTCATAATTGAAGTTTCAAAGACAGAAAAGCCCTCTGGCTCCCTCAGAGTGAAAAGCACTCTCAGGTATAATTACAATTTGTGTTTATAATGTGCCTTTCATTAGGTGACCTGAATGAACTTTAGAAAATTGATCTGATGACTGGTATTATTCTTATTTTCTACATTGGGAAACAATGACCCAGACAGGTTAAGTGAATTGTCCAGCGTTGGCCAGAATGTCAATCACTGAGAAAGAGAGAAAATTAAATCTCTAATCCCAACCTTGCCTCTGTGGGTTTTGCAATTCCCATTCAATCCCTAATCACTTGCCAGATTTTGAATTACAGGGATCTCTGTTAAATGGGATTCTAATCTAAGAACTCTACTTTGAACTTCTCCAAAGTGCATGTGGTAGGTGTCCAATCTTGAGACTTCCTATTTTAATATCCTGGCTTGGTTTTATTAATTGAATGATAACTGGATTTAAATCTGTCACTAATTGTACTCTCTGGTTGTTTTCAAATTATTTTTGTGTTACTAGAGTTCTTTGTCCTGCCTATTCCTATGGCAGTTGGGGAAATAGCTACCACTACCACCAAGTAAGACCAGACACACACTTAACTGCTTACATTCTACCTGCTCAGAATTCCTAACCCAACCACTTGACTAACTATTGGTCAAAAGAAACCAATACATAAGTTCATTGTTCGAGTAATTTATTTCCAGCCTTCACACAGTGGGTCATACAGGATGTGGCCTTGGTTGACCACAGGAGGCCAGCTCCTATTGATCTGATGTCCTTCAAACGCCCTCTAGTGGTTGAAGGCCCACATGGGCTCCACTTTCCCTCATTTGAAACTCCAAAGGCTCTGAATAAATGGAAGGAGCTACCCTTTGAAATCTTCCATCTAAAAGATCCCATGTAAGTACTAAAGAACTTAGTACTCTCCTTTGCTCTTTTGGTCCCTTGAGTTATCTCCTCAATAGTAAGTACAGGGCATCGTCTTCACCACTCTGTAGCCTTCAGGATAACAATTTGTTTTGAGCATGTACCTGCCCTATGCCACACACTCTCATATGGGTATAATATACATAATCACATAACAATCCTTTGAGGTACATATTTTTGTTGGCTCCATTTCAGATGAAGAAATTGAGGGATGGAAAAGTCAACCAAGTCACCCAAAGATAAACAGCTGGCAAATGGTTGCAGGGTGCTGTTGAGCCCAAAGGCCAGCTCTAAGCCATTGCCCTTTCAGCCTGAAAGAGAACCGAACTTACAGTTGTAAGGGGCCTTGTAACTTGGGGTGCTGTTCTGACATTTAGGGAGGAACCTATAAAGGAAATCACGAGGGCTAGAAAGAATATTCATTTCATACAGAATTACACAGAGAAAATACTGAGAGCTAGCATGTGCTGAGTTCTTGCCAAGCACTGTTCCAAGCACTTGCATGTGCTAAGGCCTTTAGCTTTCACAGTGACACTGACTGTGGAGGTCTTATTATACTCATTTTACAAATGAAAAAACCAAGGCAGATCAGTTACATAAACAGACCAAGGGTCACACTTCTGGTAAGTAGCAGAGTGAGGATTCAAACCTAAGTGATCTGATACCAGAGATTGACAATTATAATGCCTGGATTGGGGTTTTCTGACATTCTCTTTCTCCAAGCCTCTGAAATGATTGTTTCATATGGATTAGTTTTATCTACTGTTCTAAAACACAAGTTTGAAATATAACCTGTTGAGGACAGAAATTATGCCTTTTACTTCTTTATACCATTCACAACTTCAGGCACAGCACTGGGTCATACCTATTGCTTCTGGAAGATACTTAGCTCTGGAGGTGGAACCTGGGTTGCTTTTGAAGTGGATTATTCTGTGTGCTGGGACCTCAGCTGAGTGTCCTAGCAAAGGAGCCATCCCCACTCTGCAATGCCCCAGTAAAACTTTCAGTAGGCTTTAGAAATAAGTGCAAACCCAAGAGGGCAAGAAAGTCCAAAAGTAGTGCCCCCTTTAAGATTTGTTCAGATTAGACACATGCGAACAACTCTGTGACTGGGGAAGGGCTGATGTTTTGCTGCTCTGCTCCAAGGTTTGCATCTTGAGGGCAGGGATCAGCTCCTTTATTTAATACCATCTCTTACACATGGCTGCGAATCCTAGATCTAGCATGCTAGCTAACTAACTCTCGCAGGGGGGCTGAAACACATTTGAAAAGAGTGCCAAAAGAGGTGAGATGCAACAGATATATCCCTTGCATCTTTGCTGTGAAAATTCTAAATAATCTAAAGAGAAACTCTGCCAGTCCCATTTTGGAGCATCTTAGAAATCACACCATTCAAGTCTTCCACTAGGCTGCCTCGAGCCTTGGAAAACAGCCAGTCTCTCTCTGGGCTAGAGTATGTACGCAGCTTCAACCCTGGGTGCCCGTGGAAGAAGAAAATGCCCTGCTCAGTGCTATATGTGGATGGGTAAATTACAGCAGATGATGCACTTAGCAATTATGTTCTTTGCATACATAAGCAGGAACAACAGCTCCCAAACTGCCAATATCCTTCTCAATTCTCACAGAATGACTATGTGTCACACGGTCACGCAGCAGGGGGCCTGGAAATGAGATAAAGGAATGGCACAGTATGAAGTTTCAATTTTGGAGAAGCACCCCTCCTGTGGTAGTGAACAAACAAACAAGAAAAGCCTCAGACGGCACGATGGCCAGGCTGCACCCCACCCCGACTGTGGAGACGGCATGAAGAAACTGGAGGGAGAGTTGGGGCAATAGCTCGGTAGCTACCATGTCTAGTGTGTCCGTAGGAGCATCTGGAGGAGCAGAGAATACTGCGAACTAGTTGGAACTGGGTGGGAGGCTTTAATGAAACAGCTGAAGCTGCATTGCAAGTTCAAATGCCAGGATAGGACAGACAGGTAATGTAAATGAGGAAAGTGGGTCTGAGCAGGGCTCTGGAGAACTCTAAGAGTACATGTGCGCCATCTTAAGGGTAGCTTTCCTCCATCTCAGGCAACTGTTGCTAAGCAGGAAGAGCAAATTCTTTCAGTCCTTCTGGAAAGCTGAAAATCCTTGTGTGCAAGAAGGTGTGCATATATGTTTATATGTGTGTGAGAGACCTCTCCCAATTTGTAAATGTTGGCAACAGTTACAGATTGTTTAAGAACATTGTCCAGGGGAGCAGAGGTAGCTCAGTGGTTGAGTGCCTGCCTCCCATGTACAAGGTCCCAGATTCAATCCTCAGTACCTCCTAAAACAACAACAACCATTGTCCAGATTTGTTTCAGTTATCTATGCTGTGTAACAAACAGTCCACAAACTGGTGGCTTAAAACAACCATTTTGTTCTGCTCAGGCTTTGTGGGTCTGGAATTTGGGAAGGGCTCAGCTGAGTGATTCACCTCTGATCCATGTGGCATCAGCTGGGGCTGTGGAACCACTTCCAAAATGGATTTTCCCCATATATCTGGCCCTCTATATCTATGTTCTTTGGCCTCTCTCTCTCTCTCTCTCTCATATCTCATCCTCGAAGGCATCTTCATATGGTTAGACTTCTTACAGCATGTTGGTCCCAAGAAGTCATACATTTTACGTGACAGCTGGCTTCTAAGAAGCAGAAAGTAGAATCTTACAGGACAGTTAAGGACCGTGCTTGGAACTGACACAGCATCACTTTTATCCTATTTCATTGGTCATAGCAGTCATAGTGCCACCTAGATTCAAGGAGGCAAAGAAATCGACTCCATGTCTTGATGCTGATGGCAAGGTCACGTTGCACAAGAGCATGGGAGATGGGACATGTGATCATGTGCATCTATGGAAAGCACAATCTGTCCCCAGGTCCAACAGAACACATCTGTGAAGTGAATATGGCCTAAAGCCCACCAGTTTGCAATCTTTGAGATAAAGGGGGTTTACCACAGAGGTATAATATGGTGGGTAAAAGCATGGACTCTGGAGCCACCTGCCTAGGTTTGAAATCAAGGCTCTACCATTTATTATAGGAGACATCTCAGGCACTTTACTTAACTGGGTCTCAGTTTGTTCTTCTGGGGTAATAATAGTTTTGTATCAAGCTCATGGATATTTTGTTAGACTAAATGAATAAAGTGCTTAGAACAGTGCCCCACACAGAGTAAGTACTCAATAAGTAATAGTATCGCTGCAATTCATTCATGCAGTCAATGTTTCTGGCATGGCTATCAGATATAAATAGCTCGATCCTCTACACTAGAGTTGCTAAGATAAATCTTTTATGTTTTCAAAGAGCTTGGACAGATAACATGTAATAAACACTGACTAGCACCATGACAGAATAAGTGATCAAATACCTCACAGATGATACCAACAATAAGCATGTTGGCAAAATTTGGAGGGGAGAGGTAGACCTTTGTATCTGATACACCGGGGTGAGGCAAATCACTTGAGCACAATGAGGCACAACGAGGCTGTGGGGATTGAATCATGTCCCCCACAAAAGGCATGTTCAGGTCCCACCGCTGGTCCTGTGAGTGGGACCTCCTTTGTAAATAGGACCTTTGAAGATGTTATTATCAGTTAAGGTGTGCCCAAACTCTTTGATGATGGGCCTTAATCCAATATGGCTTAAGTCCTTATGAGCAAAGGAAATTGGACACAGAAGAGAAAGCCATGAGTAGGAGCCAACAACCAGAAGTCCAGAAGTCCACAGAACCTGAAAGAGAAAGGATAAGGCATCACCATGTGATGGGAAAGCAGAGGAGCCCAAGGATTGCTAGGCAGCCAGAACACGACCAACCCTGGGAGAAAGCAAGCCTACTAGACTGAAACCATGAGCCAATAAATCTCTGTTGTTAAGCCTAGCAATTGTGTGGCATTTGTCACGGTGGCCTGGAAGCTAACACAGAGGTCTTCAGCAGAAGGCTTCCAGTTCCTCCCTTCTGCTTGACCATACCTGACTGCTTGACCCTCTGGCCCTCAAATGGGCAGACTTCAGGCTCAGCTCTGGGAAAACCCTCGGAGCCAGAGTCAGACCCTCTCTGGACCACAGACACATCATTATGCCTAATCACACACCCCACCTGTTCTGGCAGGTCTCATGCATTTGTGAACACTGTTAGAAACAAGTGCTCAGACAAGACTGAGCAGATGAGCTGGGCTTTTAAGCAGGTTCTAAAGATTGTGGCAGATTTCCTCTGAAAGAGAATGCAGTCCCGTTGGAGGGGGCATGTAAATGAGTGCAGGTTAATAAGGCATCACATTTAGAGGGTGCAGGGAAGCGTGTTGGGCTGACTGACAGGAAGATGCTGGGACCACAGGAAGAGGTAAGGTTAGAATGGCCCACCAGACCCCTGGAAGGGAAAAATCTGATCTTCCTTCTTTTTTAATGTCTCTCACACTAATTCTCTGCCTCCACCTGCCCCCACGTACACCCAGCGACAGCTACTTCAGAGAGATACCTTACGTATGATCAAGGCTTAGTAACAGAACCATTGCTAGACATGCACCAAGTTGAGGCAAGTGATACCATTCAAAAATAACGACTCTACACACGGCTCACCAAGTATCCTGGGTGACAGGGAAGAGATTTCCAGACACACAGGAGGGGTGTCTCTGTTCTCCTCTCGAAAGTCGTCGTGTCTATGGAACAGAATGTTAAGATAAGCCTGCCCTTCCCTCAGTGGCACCCAAGAAACCAAATGCACAGAGCAGATGCGCAGTGAAAGTGCGCTGAGCTCCCTTACGCTGCCTGTCCTCCAGTTCCCTGACTTCCCATTCGTAGCAGCATCCAGCAAGTGTCGGTCTCTAGGGAGCACCTTGCCCCTTAATACCTCTGGATACAAAATGAGGACAGCATGGCAGCGTGGCTAGGAGCATGCACTTGGAATCAGCCTGCCTGAGTTAAAGCTCTTACCAGCGACGGGATCTTGAGCAGTTACTTAGCCTCTCCACGCCTCCACTCCCACATCTGTAAAATGGAATCATGATTGAGTTACTATGGGGAAATGACTTAGTACGGGCCATGAGCACATGGGAAGCTCTATGTAAATAAGAGAGCTCCTAATCTTGGCTGCAGGGATGTGTAAACTACACAGAGGATAGTACAAGTGTCGAAAAGCTCAAGAATCTGAGAACTTTGTAGAGAGAAGAGCCTCTTACCATGCAGAAAACCAGGACTAAGAACACATGGTGATCAGCTTCTCAGTGACCTCAAAGAAAGCTACTTTGGGGGTGCCACAGAGATGGAATGATAACTGCTATGCTCTCCAAGGAAGGAAAAGAATCTAGGATTTGGCAGGGAACTGCCAAGATAAGAGCCCCAACTTGAAGGTGCAGGTGTAAATCAGTGAAGAGCAAGCTGCAGGAGTCAACCAGCCCTTGTTTTTATCTCCCTCTGCCTCTGAGCCCACTCCCGCCCCTGTCAAAAAATAATAATAATAACATCATCGGGGCTCATGGCAAATAGACTCATGAAATGCAGCTGTGAAAACTTTCAACACCTGAGAATTATCTTCCTACTATTACGTCTCCATCCTGGGTTAGATATAGCACATATCTATAAGTATAAAATGTTTGTATAGCCTATACATGCCTATAAAATATATTACCACACACACACACACACACACACACACACATACTATGTTGGGTATGTTTCTTCACACTTTCAATATTTATCCAGACTGCAACTCTTGCCCTCCCAAATGGTGCTTATTTAAAAACTATAATTAATTCTGCGGGGAACTTGACATATTTTAGAATTACTGATAACCTAGATCTTAAATCAAGCCCCTGGAAAGAAGATATAAAGATAACATACATCATGTTCAAAACAAAACAAAGAAATAGAAACTCACAAATAAAACTTTAGTTTTCAAATCCCTAGAAAGGAGGGTACTTTAGAAACTGTTGGTGAAGGAGTACAGGAAAGCAGAGATAGACTGGGGAGCAAAATGGTGTGGCCCTATAGGCTTTCTAGAAAGGGACAGAGTTTTAACTCATATCACTTGTTTGGCCCTTAGCGTCCCATTTCTTTTCAACACCACTGCAGACCTGAGAAAAAGATCTTGGCTTAAGTTACATGTGAAAATGAATTTGTAGGTCTCAACCCCGGCTCTCATGGCTGAGTGTAGCACTGCATAATTTGACACGATTCAGCATGATTGACAGTGGAAAGCAGGCTGCAAGATCTCATGGGTCAAAGCAGAAAAGGGTCCTGGCAGAAAGGCCTTGGAGCATGTGGGGTAGCAACCAGCACTTGTCGGGGCCCTCCCCAAAGATGAAATGGAGCAAGAGTCCACTAAGCTCATCTGAGGGGCCTTGGGCTGTCTACAGAAGCACACTCCAGCAGGTCAAAGTGAGGTCTTTAATGCCTGACCATTAAAGACCTCACTGAGTACGGCTGAATCCCACAAGGGAGGAAGAGCCCACAGAGAGACGGATCCTTGCCTGCTGTCTGCTAGCAGGCAAGAAATCATCAGGGCACAGCCAGCCCCAAAGATCCTGCTTCCCAGACTCCATTCACCATGAGCACTTCTTCATCCTGATTGCCGTCTGCCTGGCCCCAGCCATACTTTCTCCAGCCCTGTCCTTCGCCTCCAAATACTGAGTGACTTTTAAGGTAGATTGAATTTATTGGCAGGTCTTTCTTAACTTGGAGCTTTCTAAAGTCATTATCACTTGACACTGCATGCCCAATTAGTAGGCACCATTGGGGACCTGTCCCCTGAATTTGGTCGTGCATCTACCCTTCTCCATCCTATGTACTCTGGGAGGTGACCTGGATAAAAATTGACAAGTCTGACCCACTTTGTTATTACCATTCCCCCTGGCCAGTTATTTGTTTGGGGGAGGACCTGTGACCCAGTCCTCAGCAGTGGAAAATGAAGAAGAGTCTGGGGTTGACTAGGAAGGGTCTCTGGACACAGAGGAAGAGTGTCTCCTGTTCCTCTGTTGGATGTTGTCATGGCTGTGTAACTGGACATTGAGATGAGACCGTCCCTGTCTCAGCTGTGAGTGAGACGCAAGTATGAGACAGAGCAGATGCACAGTGAGAGTGAGCTAAACACCCCTTACGTGGCATTTCCACAGGACATGGAGAAAAACAGTCCCTCATCTTGAACATACATATTGAAAGGGGAAGTGTGTGGAGGGAAAGGAGAATTTGGAGACTATTTCTTTAGAGCAAGCTGATACTGTGCTGTGGTCCCCTCTCCCCAGAGAAATGGAGAGGTATGAAGTCTGAGAGGCTGGGCTTCCTCCATACTCCCTGCACTGGGAGAGGCTGTAGAGCCAGTTTTGCTTCTTGCCTCTAGAGGACATGAGCAGAGCTAACAGCCTCGGAGGTGGGGCAAGGGGAAAGCTGGCCTTTGAGATTCGGTTATGCTCCCAGAGTTTGTCAGAGTAAAAGACACTTGATTCCTAAGTATTAGTCCTGCAATGCAAAGGAGAGAACAGCACGTGGTCCTCAGAGGGCTCCTTGAGGGGCAGGGGGACCCCAACAGCAACAACCTAGAGGTGAACCTTAGTCTCTTAGGGGCTGAGTGACCATCCAGAAAAGTGATGCATCCACCCACGTTAAGAAAACTGCTGGAGAGTGGCCTCCTTTGATGGGAATGGCCAATGACCCCATGAACGTGCCCCAGGTGAGTTAGTTTTAAATCATAACAATAAATAAACAAATAAAAGCAATAAGTAGATGCGTACACAAACAAATAAGTAGGTAGATGCAGGACCTTTCCTACTCCCCTACCACTCCTCTGTAATCTATTTCCCTGGTTGACAAGTAGGGAGGGTGTAACATACCTCTTTCCCAAAAGTGCATTAAGGGGGGGCGGTACACAGTGGGAGCAGCCCAGCCCAGGAGCAGGCAATGAGGAGGTGCATTGTCTTTAGAGAGTTTTAGAACAATCTTAATACTGAATAAAAGCCAGTCTGCTTTTCACCATCGCCATGCACCAACTCTTCTAACCAATGTCAGTGACAAAATACTCCTCCCCCCCAGGGCACATTGCTGCCACCACCCCCCTTGGCACTACACTGCCCTTTCCCAACTGCAGGCTCCCAGCCTGAAGCAGGAATGAGGTGGGGGAGGAGAAAATCTGATGTCAAATCTGGTCTCAAGTTTTAAACAATATCTACTCAGCATCCTTATTATCAAGTTGAAATTTTGTTTTCAGCTTAATGTGATTGTAGGCTTATCTGTTAACTAAGAGTGAGTAGATCGGGGAGCCTAATGGAGATTTCAGCTAGAGACAGGGAAAGATTACACACACAACAGAATTCAAAGGGGCAGTGGGGGACAAAATACAGTCACATTTTGATTGCTTATGAGTTGTGCTGATCCAACATAGCAACCTCTGAAAGCACAGTGACCATCCTGCAACAATAAGGAAATCGGCCTAAGGACAAGTCCTTGTCCTGCTCCTGAGAATGGTGAAGGAGAAAGAAGAAAAAACTTAAGTCTTTGATAATGTTGTTGAGCTACTGAATATGCCAACTCCAAAGTCCCCATATTATGGGACTCATGTTAAGTGAGACAATAAATTTCCTTCATTGTTTAAGCAATTTGGAATTGTTTTTTCTGATACTTGAAGGAAAAGGTGCTTGGCTAAGCATAGGACAAAATAAGTTGCCATCAAGAAGCTTAGAATTCGGGCCGGCTCGATAGCCCAGTGGATAGGGCGCCGGCATACCACATGGGAGGCCCTGGGTTCGATTCCCGGGGACCTCTCCTAGCGGGCAGACCGCCTTGAGAATGGCAAGCCGCCATGGGCGGGCCGGAGCCGCCGTGGGCAGGGCAAGAAGCTGCCACGGACATGGCAAGAGCCGCCACGGGCAGGGCAGGTCGC
>PVKH010036376.1:0-11600 GCA_004027955.1 Chaetophractus vellerosus | reverse complement strand
AAAGCAACTGAAACTTTTAAAAATGTGAAACCCTTATTACTCAATATTTACTTAAGAATTGAGCTAGTATACTGTTTTAATTTTAGAGCTAAAAGAGCTGACCCTGTTGGAGTATTTACTTTTGTTACCTCTAGGACTTATGAAACCAAGTGGACTGAAAATTTCTATCACAGTGAAACATAATCTGAGGTATTATCAGGAATTGCCTGCCTAATTTGTCTGATGAGCACAGGGCTTGCTTGGCAAAGTGCAAGGTGCATTTCTTACCTTGAGCAGGGGTGGCCAGCCCCTTTGATTTTATTTAGTAGTTATTTTTGATCTTTGAAGCAACCTAGCACCCAGAAACATTATAACACATTGATGGAATAAACATAGTGGAACAAAAAAAATCCAGCCATCCCTGATGCACACTCCAGTATTAATGTATGGAATATTTTACTCAATTTAATAAGTAAAAGAGTTGGTAGCAAAGATATAAGTGGAGGATAAGGTCCTAAACATGAAAAACATGGGCAGAAACATTTTTAAAAAACATATTCCAGATAAATAGTAAAACAAAACAAAACTCTGCCAAGCAGGTAGCTGCAGTAAGTTTTATTTGCTTGGCAGGTGACGGAGAATTTGATGACTTAAATAGGTTGACATTCTAGTAAATTGTTTTTTGTTGTTGTTAGTCACATCAAATACTAAGGTATTTTCCTTTTAGGATATGGTTGAAAATGAAGGGAAAAAAGGATAAAGAAGAGTCAATATATAAATTTTACTAGGAATATCATTGTAAAGGTATGATGTCTGTCAGAGATGTGAATTTTTTATATATGAAGGAGAAATGCAATTAACTCATTACCTTTTTACCTTTTCAGGTGAGCGAGTGCTGTGCTTTCATGGGCCTCTGCTTTATGAAGCAAAGGTATGAAAACTTTTCCTCGTGACAAGTTGGCCCAAACTGCTTCTAGTTAGCTCTGACTTTCTAGCTTCAGATTTCGGTGTTTTTTGCTTTAACAAGACTTGCCCTTTTTCCTTCTCTGTTCATAGGTTTCCCTGTCTTTTCTGGGTTTTCTTAATGCTTGCTTAGTGGGTCAAAATAAATTAAAAGCATTGCTCTCTTTTCTGATCTTGCCATTCACATACTGACTTGCTCCTTTAGCATCTCAATTGGTTGGTTGTTGGAGTAAATATCATTGTTTAACACTATGAGAAAACAATGTAAAGTTGCTCTTTCTGTGCTAATATAATCTCTAAGCACTGAGCTAATTACGTTAGATTAAAGGTAAAAGCTAACATGTACATTTAACTTTTGGTTAGTTGTTGGTTTGTCTGGCAGTTTGAATCCTGAAGGGCTTCCTTTCTTCTTTATCAGGGTATACTCAGGTTATAAAAGCTGGTTTTATAAAGATGAACAGAATTAATGTAAGAAAACAAGAAACAAAAAACAGGCCAAAAAAAAGAGAAGAAAAATGAAAAAAACCCAGAATAATGCATTTCAGAGTTTAAAAGTGATTTTATTAAATTAGTTTTAACAATTAGAATTTTTAAAAAATGAGTAAATTATAAAAATACGAAACAATATACTAAGTTTAATTACAGGCAATGTATGAATTCTTGATGAATAAGTTGTATATTTCTGTGAAAATAGTCTTATATTTGTAAAGTGTCAAACTGTTTAATCATTTTCACTACTTTTTACTGGTGTTTTAAAGTTCTAAAATGGCTAAATTTGCAGTCAGATTCTCAGGAATTTTAAGTGAAGGGTATGTATATATATATTTATCTTAATGGTATAATGCTTATAAAATTTATAAGTAAATTATGAATCCTTTTGATCATTTGTATCCCAGGGTGTTATTTTGACTGCATCACTTTCTCACGTATTACTAAACTGTCAGATTTTTCTCTTCTGGCAGCAGAATGCTTGGGTGAACAACTTTAAGTAGCTATTGAAATAGCTTAAACTATCGTAGTTCTTTTTGCTTCTGATAAAGACTTATAAATCTAAAACCAGATACTTGTCATATTACAATATAGTTTGAATGTGTTTCTTCAGCTGAATTTTGGTTTTGAAATAAATGCACCTTCTTGCTACTTAGATTTTGATACAGGACATAAATAGCTTGTCATTTAGGTAGCTTATCTAGCCTATTGATAATAAGGTTTAAATCGACCTTTTATTCTTACGGTTCTTGCGCTTTGTTGAATCTTCTGGCTAATTTGCAAATTTTTATACCTCGTAATACTTAAGTTGTCTAAACACTTTGTTCTTTTTAAAGAGTCTCATTCTGTTTTGTTCTTTTTAGTCACCAAAAAGATTTAAGCTACAGTCTTTGAAGACTAAATATTTTAAAATCAAGCAGATAATCTTTCTTGTTATATTTCTTGTTATATATCTAAGTGAATGTTTTCTTCTTTATTTCAGTGTGTAAAGGTTGCCATAAAGGACAAACAAGTGAAATATTTTATACATTACAGTGGGTGGAATAAAAAGTGAGTATTAGTTCTTTAAAAGCAATACCTTATTTATAATGTAGTTTGTGTCATAGATGGACACAAGCTTATGTTCTTAATTGTGCAGTTTTCGTGTAATATAGTACATATTTAAACAGGTGAATCATTTGTGGTGTGATGAAACTATTATAATAATTAGGGTACTTGAATACATTTTATTTTAAATGCACTTCATTCTTGGGAATATTTGTGTTCCTAATATAATGTCTAATAAACAGCTCTCCTGGTTGAATGATGAGTGGAAGAGCAGTACACTTTTTTTCTGGCTTTGGTACATTTTTAGGCCAGCCAGGATATTTTGGCCTTATTAGCACACTGACTGGGTATGTTATTTCAGGCAGTTATATTCAAAACTAGTTAGAGTTTTCTACCTAGAAAAGGGAAAAGAAAGAAGATTACCTAATTTGGAAGTGAGGATAATTTACAAAGCTATTTTCTGAACTTTGGAAAAGTAAATTAAATGTTGACAGAAAGTGATTTCATGTGACTCATTTTTTAACGCATGTTTTAACACAGGTATAGGAATATAATTACTGAACCTAATTTTTTATCCCCAAGAGTTAGTGTTTTTTGGCAGTGGTGTCTTGGTCTTTTCCTGGAAGTGGATATGGGAATAGATTGATCACCTAGAATATCCCAGCCAGTGGAGCTCTTTTTCAGTGGTGGGTCTTTATCCAATAATTTATCCAAGCCTCATTTTTGGTGCCTGTAAGTGAGTAGCCTGTAATTTTTACTAAGTGTTTACTTCTATTAATGGTGTTTTGTCCTTCTAAAAAGGACATTGCTAATAAGTGTAGTTCTTTAGGTGTTATTTTCCTAGTATCTTTTAATTAAGACTTTGTGTCACTTGGAGCCATCATCTGGTACCTGGCCACCATGTGAGCAGTGCCATCTGATTTAATGGGTACTTTGTTGACTTGGAAGATTTTCTCCACAGAGTTTACTAGCACTTTGATTTTGGTCTTGTTTCATACAGCCCCCTATTCAGGTGACTAGCCCACTTAATTTTTATTTTTTTGTTAGGAAGCTATTTTTATATATCAAATGCTTTATAATCATGGAAAGGTGGAAATAAAAATGAATAAAAGCCGTTCTGACATGATTTCCCCCAGCTACGTGAATTAAAGATTTTTATTTTATTTTTTTAATGACAAATAAGTTGTAAAGTATTTCTAATGGTAGGTAGGTAATACCAGTAACTCAGAGTAACTCCATGGATTTTTATTTTAAACATTGAGAAATTGGGAAATGAATGGAGAAAACTGTCTTGGTCTTTCAGAAGTAAATATGCTTTTAAATGTCTGGTATAAAGAAAATCTCAATTCTTGTAGGAAATAGAATACCTTGTTTATCCCTCTTATAATTGGGTAGATTGAATAAAGTCCAAACAGGATAGCAAAGAAAAATGAGTAGCAAATTCATTTCCCCTCCCTCGCTCACATTTTCAAAGGTTGATTGTTAGACTTTAATAGCTGTGAATACAGTTTTTGTGCTTGACTCATGTATAACATACCTTGTATAAAATTAACACATAGATGTCTACATTTCAGAGACTGGATTTTAGTGGCATTTGTATTTTGTCAGAAATTGTGGAAACACCAACTGCTTGTTTTTTTAACTAAATTTATTGCTTAAAAATAAACTTAAATTTTTTCTTTGGTATTGTAGTCTAGAATCAAGTAAATGATAAGCTTGTGTAGATTTTGTGGGGTTTTTTTCCCAGCTCATTTTATAAATTGCTCTCTGAAAAAAGAATTGGGAAAAATGGCACTAAATATTAGAGATCTTTATTAGTTAATGTCTTTTTGATATGTTGACGCTTATTAATATGCCAAATGTCTTCTGTGGTTGGTTTGGTATGTAGAGAAATAAAGATAATTTTGAACAAACCTGATCTTAGCTTTAGTAAGTATTCAGAGAGAAAGCCTTTAACCCCATTTTGAAAGGAGGAGGAGTTAACCTATTCAAATGTCTACTGTGTGAGTTGTGTTTTTTATGTAGGGCTGTATATCCCTGGATCATGTGACTTTGGGAATTAGTCACAAGCTGCTTTTGAAAACGTGTGAATGTCTTTGTGCTCAACCAACATATAAAAATTTCTGGTTGTTTGGCCTTCATTTACTACTTAGGAGTGTGATGTTTCTAAAGAGCAAAAGATATTTTTCATTTTCCTTTGGCTCAGCAAGGATTTTCAGCTCCTATTTAAAAGAAACTATAGTTGTGACTTGAGTTTTTAAATCAAGATGTATATTTAGATGCATTTGGAGGCATTTTATGAGGTTTTTGCAAGGTACTAAAATAGAACCTTGTGGTAATTTTAAAATGGCTCATTTCTTTTGATTTAAGAGAATTGGAAAGATATATAAGATCCTCATTTTGAGAATTTTGGATTGTAGGATACCTTACTTTTAAATCATAGAACAAAAGCTCAAACCCCAAATTAGAATTTTCTTAATCTCAGTTAATATGCATTCTTTTTTTTAAAAGCACTTTTTTAAAAAGTACTACAATACTTCTAAATTTTCCAGAAGCCTTAGTGGAATTTGTTGACATAGACATTTAAATATATTCCTTTTGTAAATAAATCTTAATAAAGCTTAAGCTAAATTCTGCACCTAGTTACTGAGATTACTTTGTACTATGCTGTCTATATCAGAAGTGCTGTGAGGCCCAGGCGCTCTGAAAAAACTTTGAAGACACGTGAGGATATTGTAGCCCTTTTTCCTGTTCCTGAAGGAGCTCCCTCAGTACACCACCCCCTCCTGACCTCTAGGTAAATGCATGTTTTAAAGTTTTCTCTAGGAAATCATGTTGAGAATTGCTCCTTTCCTCCCCTGTGGCTATTTTTTTTTTAAGAGGTCAAAGGTGGGAAATCTTAAGAGACTGTTTTGAGGATACATGTAATTGTGTTACTAAAGGAGCTCCATCAGCAGGCGAAAAGGCTCACTTTGCAAAGAAAGTTCCCTGTGTCAGTGTCAGAAATCTTGTTTTGGAGGAGCTTTTAGAAATGCCAGAATACCTTAGCAGCTAGGCATTTTAAGGGAGTGGCTCTGCCTTTTGATTAGAAAGCCAGCTTTCTGGTCAGCCTTGGAAGTGTTAGTTATATTCATTTGTGAGTGAATGAAGGTTTAAAATAGTTTAGTCTGATACACAATTGTAATACCTTAATTTACAGACTTAATTGAATCAAATCTAGATGGTGATTGAGTATTGTAGACCACCAATAAGTTTCTGGCGTAATTTGTGTGTTCATTTTTCTGTGTAAGTTATTCTCAAGTATTGAATTTCCCATGCATACTTAATTCTCATAACAGTCCTATGAGATTTAGGTACTTGTTATCCCATTTTATAGGTGATGAAACCAAGGTACAGGGAGTTATATAACCGCTATGACAACACAGCTAACTAGCCAATTCATTTTGGGTCTTAAGAAAAACAGTTCATTATGGTCCCTTGTGTTTCATTTTTGGCAATTGAAATTTATTTAATATTTTCATTCTGTAAAGCTTATAGTTTAGGAATTCTTGTTAAATTAAGCACTGTAAACTCTTAGGCCATTTCTAAAAATGATTTGAATAATTTGCTTTTGGACTTGGGCAGTTGAGATTTGGAGTGCCGCTTCCGGGAATATATGTCTTCACAGGTCAGAGACTTTCAGTAGATTTTCATTTTAGTTGACAATGCATTTGTAGTGCTAGTTCATCACATTGCTTCAGAGAATCTAATCTTGCCTCTTGGATCTCTAAAATATAATTGGAAAAAAAGAATCTGAATGGTACTGAAAATATATTTGAATGATATTTTAACTTTTTCCTCTTTCTCAGCTGGGATGAATGGGTTCCAGAAAGCAGAGTACTCAAATACGTGGACACCAATTTGCAGAAACAGAGAGAACTTCAAAAAGCCAATCAGTAAGTTTGTTTTGCAAAATGAATATGAGGAAATCACTGTAAATTAATTTTTGGACATGAAATGAAAAATAGAAATGGGTAGTTTTCTTGCATATAAGATGATTCTTGGTACCTGTCAGCTGCTGAGTTATGGCTCAGACTTAAAGTAATCAGACAGACTTTAAGTTTTAAAGGAAGTAGCATACCTCTCATTCCTTGAGCTTGTCCTTAGAGCTAGGTAGAAAACAGGGAGAACTATTGCTGTGGTTGCAATCTCATTATTGTTTTTTTTCTCCTGGGTTGTAGAAGGTATATTGGTGGTGGTGGTTGGGGTGGGGGACAAAAGCACGGATGTGTGCGTGCTTCATTATTGGCCTTAAGCTTTGAAAACACATCGAATAAAGGGACCTTGAAAGACCATGTGGTATGTGAAGTAATTGTTTTTGCTTTTGTTTCAAAGCTGAAATATATATTTCAAGACAATAGGAAAGATAAAATGGGATCAAGTAACAATACTTAATTGAGAAAACTTTGGGATTAGTGAATGCCAAAACACAAATGGAATTCTCAGTTATATGGGATGTAACCTACTGTTACCTTTTATTACATTTTAATTTTGGTACATATAGAAGAGCCTTATCATAAGCCTTTAGTTTTTTCTTGGGGTTTTTGTTTGTTTGTTTCATCTTTGTAAATACATTATCTCTTTGTGCAGCTTGTACCAAAATGTGTTTAGACTTGGAAATGAATGTTAAGCATCTTAACTTCCCAGTTTTTTCATTAATATCATTTTGAATATAAATTTCTGGATAGAATCAAGTTGCCACAGTTAATTTTTCCAAACAAGTATTCAATTTATGGTAACTTTTTTGAAATTTTATTTGAAGGGAGCAATATGCAGAGGGGAAGATGAGAGGGGCTGCCCCGGGAAAGAAGACGTCTGGTCTGCAGCAGAAAAATGTTGAAGTGTAAGAAGTGCTATCTTTGTTTTAATTTGCAAAATTGAAATTCATACTTGATAAGAGATTATCATGTGTTAGGTAGGAATATTGTTCAAGCTTGAAAATTGTGAGAATCCCACTCTTATGTATCGTTAATTTGTGAAAGTCATTGATTCCTAGGCAGGTTTTCTTACACTCTTAAATTGTATGTGTAAATACATATGCATGTAATGTTTTCTCTTACTGAATTATATTGAATTATCAGAAAGATACAAGTTTTTGAGATCTTTTTTGACAAGGTTTGCTTTTTTCAGTAGTCGTAAAAGTGTGTACTAATTTACTCCTTGGAATCCATGGTAAGAGTATGTGAAAGTTTAAAATACCCCAAAGTAACCCCAAAAAAGCAAACTCTTACTTGTTGATAACTCTCTGGATTTTAGAACATTTTGGTAATCAGCCCTAGAATATGGAAATTATGCATAGTCACGTTATGTATGGCTGAAGTTAGTAAGTACCTGAAAGCAGGTGCAGGAATGACAACTTTATTCTTAAATAAGTATTAATAATGTAAGAAGAACACATAAAGATTGTTTTTTATTAAAAGATAATGTCTTGCTACTTTAGATCATAGAAATATTTTCATTTAGGAAGAAAATATTTTTAATGAGGCTTGGTCTGTGGTCATGTGCTTCTTGTCAAAGAATCAGGAGTAACATGCTCTAAAATACGATTTATCTAAGAAGTTTTTATGCTTTTCCTTAAAAATAGTAAAATATTGACATTCTTGCTTTGAGTTACTGGTTTGACTTTTCTACTTAGAAGTAAAGTGTAATGGAATTAATTTTGCAGTGGAGGTGTTTGAGGCTTGTTTAAGCTGCTTTACCTTTTTTGTGAGAAGATACTTAATTTGGCAAGGACTAGGTGTGTTAGCATTTGAGTGACTCATAGCTTTTACTTGAGTTAGCAACATATTTCCATGGTCCAGCTCTTTGGATAACTGCTCTGTTGTGGTATTCATTAAGACTTAATATTAAGCAAATGAGTCTTAAAAAGGCAATTTTTTCATTATATATAAAGTAATAATTTGGTTTTTGTATTATTCTTTATGTCTGTACTAAAGTTGGTATAAAGTCTAACCTGGGTGGTAGCATGCCTAAAAATTATTTTATTTGAATGTAAATTGTGTTGTGCAGTTTCAACTGCATAAGTAATGGCTAAGTAAATACCTTAAGGCTATTTAAAACTCATTTCCAATTTTTGGACAGTGGAAGCCTATTCTAATTGGCTCTTGTGTTCTCTGAATATGCAGAAGTATAAATCCTCTGATTAGAAAGTATGAGAACCAGCTATACTATCACTTTGTTGAAGTCTAGGTCTTTAATAGTGAATACACGTGAATTTTGTTGACACTGGCTTCAAAGGCTGTGCTTTGGTGGTTATTTAGTTAACGCCTTTCCTTAAAGGAATGGCTTAGGACTTCATTCTTTGAGGTTGCTTGTATCTAACAGCTCATATTTTGACTATATATTATTTATTCATTGGGGCTTAGAAATAGATATACAGACTGAACACCAGATTATTGTTTAAAATCTCTTGCACAGTTTGAGAAACTGGCTTGTGTGTGTAATTTAACGCTACAAGCAAGAAGGTTGTAGCAAGAGCGTCTAAGGAATCCTTATTACCGAATTCTTAAGTATAGTTTATAGAGCCTTATCTTTAGATTGAGATCTGTTGTCAGTGTTTTTATTTTTATGGTAGAGAAAGTGGTTAAGGGAAGGGTGTGAGGACTCTTGGTTTCTCTTGGCCTGTGTATTATTGAAGGTATGTACAAGTAAAAGTTTATGATTTAATCTTAGCCCAGGTATTTTTTCCAGCGAATATTTGTATTATAAAAATTATCTTTAGACGTGCAGGAAAACCCCCTGTACTTCAGATGACTAAATGTTTGTGTTTTCAAGTTGTAAAATGAACTCTAGACCCTAAATAAAGTGAGTACAGTTAATAACATTTGTAAACAACAAAAAAGCAACCTTTTTTTTGGAGGTACCAGGCACTGGTAAGTGGTTTGCTGGCACTCAACCACTGAGCTATATTGGCTCCTCTGAGTTTTTTTTTGTTTGTTTGTTTGTTTGCAATAAGCCGTTTGGCAGTATGTTGCTATTAGTGGTGATCACCAAGAGGAAGTAGACATTACTTGCATCACACCTAGATATAGAAGAATAGAGCATGTGTTGAAAAGGAGGGAATAATAGTTTGGAGAAGAAATAAAGTGAAACAGTGTGGACCAGTGAGAGTAGAGTAACAGACTGGTTTTAAAGAATATACAAATCTAAAGCTGAATTAAGCCAGTACTAAAGTAATTGAGGGAAAATATTTTAACTTTTGGGACTTTTTGTTTGGGTTTTATTTCAATTAATTAATTAATTTTTGGTAAGCTTAATGAGTAGGATAACCCTGGAAGGAAGTCTTCTGAAGTATTGGCTTTATTTTATGTGGAGGAGGTGTGAATTTAACCAATTATTAGTAAAAGTCCTTGTGTCTGAGAAGGAAACTGTATTTATAGGCAGCATTACAGAATTTCTCTACAAACTTAACCCTGGCAAAAGAGAATTGAAACAGAGACAGTTTTACTAGCAATACTTATTTATCTCCTCGCCCCCCCCCCCCTTTCAGGAAAACAAAAAAGAACAAACAGAAAGGTAAGAATATTAACTTTTAAAACTAACTCATTTTACTTTTTTAGTGTTTATATTTGATATTGACTGTTAAATTGCAAAAGTATGTTATTTTAGAAGAAGCTTATGTTTATTGGTGTTCTCAACTATGGGTGTCATTGCAGTGTTAGTAAGATAGAGTTATGTGGTGGTAGACACTTAACTCTGTTCTTTTTACTGTGGATAAATGTGTAATCATTTATTTTATCTTCTTGAGTCTTAATGACTTCTTAAGATAACGAAAGATAAACCTTATGTTAAATGTTTGGAGCTATTCATAAAAGTTATATTTTAGGTAGCGTTTTGATTCTTTAACTTGGATTCAAGTAACACTTATGTAACAGAAAAATGAGGGTGTGTGACGATTATTTTCCTTAAAGAATTTATTTTATTAGCTAAAAGGTATTGTTTTTTCCTCCCGAATTTTTATAGCACCTGGAAATGGAGATGGTGGTAGTACCAGTGAGACACCTCAGCCTCCTCGGAAGAAAAGGGCCCGAGTAGATCCAACTGTTGAAAATGTGAGTTTTTCCTTGAGGATTTTAATTGCATCTTAGAATTTTAAATCTCAGCCATGAGTTACTCCATGAAATAGAGAAGTTTGATTCTCACAAGCATTGCTGGGAGTGGGTGTGACTCAAGCAGTTGGGTGCCCGCCTCCCACTTGGGAGGTCCTGGATTTGGTACCCACTGCCTCCTAAAGAAGACAAGCCGATGTAATGAGCTGATGAACGAGCAGATATGGCAAACAGGGAACGGATGTGGCTCTAGTGGTTGGGCACCCAACTCTCACATGGAAGGTCCCCGGTTCGATTTATGGTGCCTCCTAAAGAAGGCAGGCAGACAGATGAGGAAGCCATCTGTGGGGAGAGGAGGCGGAATGAAATGAAAATTTTACCCTTTGGGGGTAAAGGATCTATTTTAATACATCCTTTTCACCTGTAGCTCTAGAATCTCCACCCCACCCCCAACTCATTATCACTGTTGTGTAAGGTTAACGTACAAGACAAAATGGTTCTTGGGTGTTAGATTGGGTAGATTTATGAAGTCACATTAAATGGTTTAGTAAATCCATAAAAAGTGCCATGGTGATGCCTTTGTTACACATAATGTGTATGTGGGTATAATAGTTGACCATTCTGTGATGATGCATCTTATTTCTCATTTATTTGTGTTCTTATGGTTCCCAAAGTTATTGATTGAAAAATAGGGTTTTAATTTAATTAACATAGTTTCTTTCTGCTCTTGAAGCCAAAATATATTGAACATTGGTCTGCTCTGAAAATTTGGTACCTTTGGCCAGTTATTGAAGATTTCCTCAGAAATCTGTATCCATTTACTTTTATGTATTCAAGATTGTTTTGGTCAGCCACAGGCGTGCCTTTTGAAATATACCAAAGATTGGTTGGTCTTTATAAAGGGTATTTATTTGGGGTAGAAGCTTACAGTTACCAGGCCACAAAGCATAAATTTCTTCCCATACCAAAGTCCACGTGTTGGAAGAAGATGGCTGCCGACGTCTCCAGGGTTCAGGCTTCCGGGATCCTCTGTTC
>PVKH010036375.1:0-11602 GCA_004027955.1 Chaetophractus vellerosus | reverse complement strand
TTTTACTTTTTCTTTTTCAATTTGGATGCCCTTTATATCTTTTTCTTACCTCAGTGCCTGATCTCAGAGGGGAGGATTTTAGGATTTCACCATTGAAGATGATATTAGCTTTGGGTTTTTCATATATACCCTTTATCATGTTCAGAAAGTTTCCTTCTATTCCTATCTTTTGCAGTGTTTTTATCAGGAAAGGGTACTGTATTCTGTTGAATGCTTTTTCTGCATCTATAGAGATGATCATGTGATTTTTCTCTTTCAATATGTTTATGTGGTGTATTAGGTTGATTGATTTTCTTATGTTGAACCACCCTTGCATACCCGGGATGAAACCCAATTGGTAATGGTGTATAATGCTTTTGATATGTTGTTGAATGTGATTAGCAAGTATTTTGTTGAGGATTTTAGCATCTAGGTTCATTAGAGAAATTGGTCTGTAATTTTCCTTTCTTGTGGTATCTTTATTTTGGGTAATGTTGGCATCATAGAATGAGTTAGTCAATGTTCCTTCTACTTCTATTTTTTGGAAGAGCTTAAGCAGAATTGGTGTTAGCTCTTTCCAGAATGTTTGGTAGAATTCAGCTGTGAAGACGTCTGGTCTTGGGTTCTTCTTAGTTGGGAGGTTTTTGATGACTGAGGCTAGCTCTTTACTTGTAATTGGAATGTTGAATTCATCAATTTCTTCTTTCATTAGTGTAGGCTGCTTGTGAGTTTCTAGGAATTTGTCCATTTCCTTTAAATTATCGTTCTTGTTGGCATATAATTTTTCAAAGTACCCTCTTATGATACTCTTTATTTCGTTGGTTCAGTAGGGATATCCCTTTCTTCATTCCTTTTGTGTGTGTGTGTGTGTGTGTATTTGCATCTGCTCTCTCTTTTTCTTTGTTAGTCTGGCTAAGGGTTTGTCAATTTTATTGATCTTCTTGAAGAACCAGCTTTTGGTTTTGTTTATTTTTTCTAGTGCTTTCTTATTTTCTCTTTCATTTAGTTCTGTTCTAATATTTGTTCTTTCTTTCTGCTTCCTTTGGGGTTAGTTTGTTGTTGTTTTCCCAGTTCTTCCAGGTGTGCAGTTAATACTTCAATTTTAGCTCTTTCTTCTTTTTTAATATATGCATTTATAGCTATGAATTTTCCTCTCAGTACTGCTTTGGCTGTATCCCATAGGTTGTGATATGTTATGTTGTGTTATCATTTTCATTAGATTTGAGGTAGTTACTGATTTCTTTTGAGATTTCTTCCTTGACCCACTGTTTGTCCAAGAGTGTGTTGTTTAACTTCCATATATTCATGCCTAATCTAGTCTCTGGCCCTTAGTGATTTCCAATTTCATTCCATTGTGGTCAGAGAAATTACTTTGTATAACATTTTGAACTCATTGAGAGTTGTTCTGTGACCTAGCATGTGGTCTATCTTGGAGTATGATCCATGTGCATTCGAGAAGAATGTATATCCCAATGTATTTGGGTGTAGCATTCTGTATATGCCTATTAGGTCCAGGTCTTCTAATGTATTATTCAGAGTCTTTGTTTCTTTACTGATTCTCTGTCTAGATGTTCTGTCTAATGGTGATAATGGTGTATTAAAGTCCCCCACTATAATTGTAGAGGCACTTATTTCTCCACTTAGTTTTTCCAGTGTTTGCCTCATGTATTTTGAGGCACCCTGATTAGGTGCATAAAGGTTTATGATTGTTCTTTCACTTGAAAGATTATCCCTTTTATTAATATATAGTGTCCACCTTTGTCTCTTACTATTGTTTTGCATTTAAAGTCTATTTTGTCCAATATTAGGATAACTACTCCTGCCCTTTTTTGGTTATTGTTTGCTTATAAAATTATTTTCCAGCCATTCACTTTCAGCCTCCTTGAATCCCTGGGTCTAAGGTGGGTTTCTTGTAGACAACATATAGATGGGTCATATTTCCTTATCCATTGTGCCAATCTGTATCTCTTGACTGGTGAGTTTAATCTATTAACATTCAGTGTTATTACTCTCAATGAATTTCTTACATCCACCATATTTTCTTTGAGTTTATGTATGTCCTATGTTGTTTTTATTTCTCTCTTTGTCTTTTCATTTGTTCTTACACTCTCCTCCAACTCTCTCCTCCTGTTTTTTCCTTTCAATCTGTAGAGCTTCCTTTAGTATTTCTTGAAGTGCAGGTTTCTTCTTGGCATATTCTATTAATTTCTGTTTATCTGTGAATATTTTGAACTCTCCGTCATTTTTGAATGCCAGCTTTGCTGGATAGAGAATTTGTGGCTGGAAGTTTTTTTTTTTTTTTTGTCTTTTAGTACCTTGACTATGTCATACCACTGTCTTCTTGCCTCCATGGTTTCAGCTGAGAAATCAGCATTTAACCTTATTGGCTTCCCTTGTTTGTGATGGTTCTCTTTTCTCTTGCTGCCTTGAGTATTTTCTCTTTGTCTTGATCATCAAACATTTTGACAAGTATATGTCATGGAGTTGGCCTGTTGGGATTTATACTGTTTGGAGTGTGCTTTGCTTCCTGGATATCTACAACCCCAATAGGGTTGGGAAGTTTTCAGTCATTATTTCCTTCAAAACTCCTTCTGTTCCCTTTCCTTTCTTTTCTCCTTTTGGGATACCTATAATGCGTATGTTTGTGTGTTTTGTATTATCGGTTAAATCCTTGAGTCTCTGCTGGATTTTTTCTGTCTTTTTATCTATCTGTTGTATTATCTGTTTGATTTCAGATGTACTGTCTTCCACATCACTACCTCTTTCTTCTGAGTTTAATCTGCTGTTATGTGAATCCATCGTCTTTTTGATTTCTTGGATTGTGCTATTCATCACCATCATTTCCATTATCTTTTTATGTATGTTTACAATTTCTTCAGTATGTGCTCCCAGTGTCTTCTTAATATCCTTAATCTCTTCCTTCACTTCATTAAGTTGTTCCATGGTATTTGTTTGGACAGCTTTGATTAGTTGTTTGATGTTTTGCATCTCTTCCTGGTTTTTGGTTTGTTCATTGGAATAGTCCATGTCTTCCTATTTCTCAATATGGTTTGTAATTTTTGTTGCCTTCTGGTCATCATTTTATCCTGATGGGTTTATTCAGTTGATTAGCTTCTCTCTCTGCTCTTGAGTTTTATTTAGCTTATAGCTCTGTTTGTGTGTTAAGTTTTCTCTTTGATACTTTCTTCCTCTTGTTGATTTCCTTGCTTTTTTCTATGTTCCCTTGAAGGAAATAGATTAGGGCCAGAGGAATCAAAAGGGATAAGAAAGGAAAAAGGATAATAGTACTATTGATAAAAGTTAGAAGAGGGGCTGTATGAGACTTAGTAAACTGAATATTTAACTCATGTAGGCAGTGTAGAGTAATAGGGGGAAAAAAGTGGAGTTCCTACAATGGAATGAGGAATCAAATAGAGAAAAATATATAGAATGATTTATAAGGCCAGAATGATGAGGAGAGAGAAAAATAGTAAAGAAAAGGCTGAAAGAAAAAAGCTAATACAAAAAAAAAAGAAAGAAAAGAGAACAGAATAGACAAAATAGAAGTTGACACTCGTGAAGTTGAGGACAACTGAAAAAAGGTGGAATGTAAGAACCACAACAGAAAGCTGAAGGTAGAAAGTTGAATGAAGGAGAAGAGATAGCGTTGGTAGACGCAATCACTAAACACAGAGAATGGAAAATCAAGGAAGAAGACCAGCAAAGAAGAAAACAGCTAGCAGCGCCTAATTTAAAATAAATAAATAAATAAAAATAAAAATAAAAAAGAGGAGAGGGGAGAGGAAAGAAAAGAAACAAACAAACAAACAAACAAAGAAGAACCAAACAAACACACAAGCATGCAGTCAAACAAAGCTAAGGAAGAACAGCGTTCCTTCTTGGGTCCTTGTGGAGCCTCTCAGCCTGTGTTCATTAATCAATTACCCTGCAGCCTTCTCTCTGCAGGCTTTGAGGCAGCATTTAGTGATTAAACTAAGTCAAAACTTTTCTCTTTTTTTGGGATGAAATAAGGGTCCTAAAAGAATGCCTCTTCTGGACCACCCCCTCCTGTGAGGGGACCCCCAAATAGGCTCATGGAAACTTATCAACTACTTCCCACTGCCTGACCTCCCCAGGGGAGCTGAGACTGTGTTACTCAGCACGGAACTGTAAAATTGCTGGCTCTGCCCCTTCCTGAGTCTAGCCTCTGTGTCCCATGGTTAGGTAAATCAGCTGTGCACCGCAGATTTGCCTCTCCTCTCAGCCTGGCACCACTTCCAGCCAGCTAATTCACTCTTGAAAACTGCTAGGGGGTCCTGGTGACCAAACCCACAGAAAGGAAACACCTCTCCACCCTTTGCCAGAACCTTCCCACTCTCAGAGTGTACTCCCCCTCACCAGACCACCAGTAGGACTCCGGGCCGCCCAGACCCCCACCCAGAGAATAGGGTTTAGACACCTGTGTTTCCAGCTGTGGGAAAACAACTCACAATTTTATATTGAGCAGTCCACCTCACCGTCCAGCTCCCTCCAGATCGATGCACCCAAGACTCTCGTTCCATCAACTCCCAGAAAAGACCACCTGGGCAGGATCCTATCCCCAATCAGCCATCCTCTGCTGGAGAGATGGTGAGTACCCACCTAAACCGATGCCATCTTGGCTCCCTCCAACTTATTCCAGGTGTAGCAATTTGATGTTTCCTTCCCCAGCTTCCATGAATCTTCTCCTGTGCTCCAAGGATGACAGGATTTGCTGCTTTCCTCCCCAGTGGTTTAAGGCATTTTTTCTGTGGTGGAAAAGTGTCCAGGCTGGGCTCCATGTCTTGCTCTTTCTCTCTCCTTGGGACTGCTATACCAGGGTGCCTTCTCCCATCTCCTCCACAGCACCCAGTCTTCCTCATGAGTACCATGTGAGTTACCTGGAGGAAGCCTGCGAGTAGGTGCAAATTCCTGCAGTGTCTGCTGCTGGGTTTTTATCTTCTCACATTAGCCTACATTCAGTGCTTAGCAATTTGTTGAAAGTTTTAGCTTAATTCTTCCTTGCGCTGTGCATTATGTCCAGAGCATGTGCTCCAGGTAAGCATGTGTTTGCATCCTGCCTTTAGAGAGTCCTGGCTTTCCTTATATTGGGTTCGTTGGCTCCTCTGCAACCTCTGTCCTCTGATAGGATCAAGACAGTTGTCGATTTGCAGATTGTATGGTGTATTTCTCTTTGTAGATGGGAGATTTACTCTTCATGCTTTCTACATTCTTTGTGGGACTTAAAAGTCATCTGGTGTGTTATAGAATATAATTTCAAAGTTTATATTTTAAAGGATGCTTTCAAATTGTAGCTCATCCAGAGGAGAGTGATTTAGGTTGTCTTGTGCCTTGGAAGCCATGGTGAAGGAACTAGAAATTAAACTTAAGATGAAAGGTATTAGGGAGTAGCTCTCTTCAAATATTCTCAGGGCAGCCATTTGGGAGAAATATTAATTTTAGTCTGTGTTATTTCAGAGGCCAGAACTAATGGGTAGAGAATACCAAAAAGCAGATTTCTTCTCAGTAGAGGGGGGGGGGGCGGAAACTTCTTATTAAATATAGCAATTGAAAGCTGGGTGGAGTGTTTTTTGAAGTCATGATCTTGCCCTCAGATACTGGAAATGGTAGTGTTGAGCCTACATGAAAAATTTTCAGGGTACTTTTAAAGAGGATTTTAGCCTTCAGGTAAGAGGTTGGAATAGATGACCTCCAGCATACTTCTTTTTATTCTCTATTTTAAGCCTACTCTTAACCCTAGGGTAAACAACCACTGACTTTGAAATCCTTGTCTGTGGGGTTAAATGCAGCTGTGGCTTCTTACCCATAGGCTCATGCCCTTAGCTACTAAGTAGTTGTTTTTTGACCTGGTCCAAAATGAATATTGCATATTATGGATCTTTAATGTTAGGAGTGATTTCTACTTGTGTTGGAATTTTTATCAAAATTCTCATAAGTATACATTAAAATTGAAGACAAAGTAATGAGTCTCCCAGCAACAGCAGCACAGACATTGTAAGAGTAACTTTCATGATTTTTAGGGCCCAACTTAAGAGATCACCGAAGGTAAATATCATTTGATTTTAAGTAGAGAAAAAGGAAGTGAGTGCACATCAGCTCTGATGTATTTATTAGCTGATGCAGGCCACATGGGAATGCATACTTAATGGCTTTATCAAATGTGCTGTAAAATACAAGTGGAACATAGGGTAATTTAAAGAAGAAGGGAAGTATATTTTAGTCCACAATCCCAAAATAAATCAGTGGATTCCACCAAACCAATCAAAGTCTGGAAACTCCAGTGGGGAAAAGGAGGCCATTTGGAGAGCAGCCTCCAGGGAGCAGATCACCAGGTGGGGGCAGGGAGGGGTAGGGGCACATCTTTGGATTTCTAAGCAGCTGTGTTGTATACCATCTCATGACTTCCCTGCAAAGAATAAAGCTGATTTGCTGATATCTCTGGGTCTTCTATGTAGAAACAATAGAGTCAGAGGCATGATGAGCTTCTGTGATATCACATCTAGTCTGTGCCTTAGATATATTCTTTATTGCCAGATGAAATAATAAAGTATCCTGTCTTTAAAATATCATAAAGAGGACACTTTGAGCCAGTTCAATACATGCACAAAGGAATATGGGGCACGATTGTGATGTAAGCAACATTTAACTCCAGCCCATTCTCATTTTCCACCCTGCACCCTCTCTTTCCACTTCTGTGAGTCTTCCTGTTGCCCCTCTCTCCACTGTAACACCCTCTCCTTGGCAAAGGGCAAACCCTAATTTCACCTGTGGTTCTTGACTATTCACTGCTTAACCTTTGGGAATAGTAACTGGCTTAGAAACAAAGATCTATTTGGCAGATACATTGGAGCTGAGAGAGGGATAAGTGAAAAATGTTCTAGTGCAAAAGATTCTACTTCTAAGGATAAGACTGATTCTGCTTAAAACCATGGGCTTAAAAAAAATCTCTTGTTTACACTTCATTACACCTTTGTTATACTTTCTTTTTAAAGCATAAAAACCAGCAGCGTGGTTAGGTAATGTATATACTGATGTATATACTATTCAGGCCCTTTGGGTCCCCTGCTGCTCTTCTTGTTTCCTGCATTTTGACCATTTCTCTGCTTGCTTTCCCTACTTCCTCTAGAAGGATCCCCAGAGAGTCTCCAGAATGAAGCTAGGGGAAGAAATTGAAATTGATCTAGGTTGCTAATTTTATATCCTCTCGTTAGAGTTTTTATAAAGAAAGAATTTGAAACTACAAAGCAAAATGTGGTTATTGCCTTCTAAGTAACTTACTGATGATTCTTTTCATGTCCTCCTATTCCTTGAAAATCAGTGTTGATCCTAATACTTATATTTTTAAGAAGGGATAATATTTTTATGTTATTTCAACTCAACCTAGTTTTGTCTATGTTATTATTATTTCATTTAACAAACATTTGTCGAATACCTAATATGTACCAGGTACTTCATTAAGTTCTGGGACACATAGAAAAAGGATAAACTCAGTATCTGTCCTCATTTAGGCTCCACTATGCTAGGTTCTGTGGGGATATGGAGATGACATAAGACATAGTTTCTACCATCAAGGAAGAATATATTCAAAAAGGAATGTAAGGAAACATTGGCCAAGGGCTGGCAATTGTATACCATCCCAGAAGGATACTGAGATAAACCTTATAAGAAGGTATATTAGTCATGGATCTCTAGGGAAGTAGAATCAACAGGAGATATCTGTAAATAGTATGCGATTTTATAAGCCTCTCACATGACTGTGGAGGTGCACAATTCCAGGTTCTGCAGGCAGGCTGCAAACCAGGGGCTCCAATGAAAGTCCAATGAAGGTCCTTGATGAGTTTCCGGGAGACATTGGCTGTCCAAAGAAGAGCTGGGAGATTCTCTCTGAATGCTGAAATCGCTTCCCCTTTTAAGCCATTCAATGGAATGGATAAGGCATCACTCATTGCTGAGGGCAAGCTCCCTGGTTGATGCAAATGTAATCAGCCATCTATGTAGTAAACTCACCAATGACGATGACTAAAGCCCATACATGTCCTTTTATTACATTTAGCTCAGTGCTTGCTTAACCAAACAACTGAGCACAAGTACTTGACCGAGTTGACACATTAGCCTAACATTCACAGAAGTGAAAATGTAGGCAGGAAGAGAAAGAAGCTAGAAGTTATTTTGGTTCAGTTGATAGGCAATGGATATGACAGCCTATTTCCATTAGATACTATGAATACATATATAAATGGAGGGAAGTCAACTAGTATCACACACCTGTTATGTGATTAGTGCAAATCCAAGATCTACATGGAATACATGAGTGATATAAGGTATAGTCATTTTCATCAAGGGCTTACAACTTTGTTCAGGCATAAAGAAAATGTACACAAAATGATTAGAAAATAATTACATAACCCCAAGTAATTAGCTCCTATAGAGTGTGGTCTAATTCTCATGTGCTGAATGAATCAATGAAAGAGGAAGGCTAAGACCTGGAGAAACCATGGATGTTTTCATAGAGTGTTGGAAATTTAAAAAGACTTTAAGAGGAGGTGGTGAAGGATAGAAAAAGAACATTTTGTGTAAGGGTAAAAATATCTAAGAATTGCCAATGAAAAGCAGTGTAAAACGATGATGGGCATTAGTCTAAAGACAGCCTGTGGATAGCTTTGGAAGCCAGAAGGAGAGAGATCTAATGCCACTGGAAACACAGAAACTTTGAAATTATTAGTAGGTGAAATTATTAGGGAGAAATTTTAGGATAAATCCCACCTATAAGTAGGGCCATTGGAAGAACCGACAGACTTATGAGGTTGAATCTTCAATGATCCCTAAGTTACAGGATTTATAAGGGTACAGTCACAGGAAGAAGAGAATCGTGGTCTAAAAGGAAAGCTGTACAAGTTCTCTGGTGTCATGATCACTATTTTATCCAGTGCCATACCTGTCACTAACCATGTGAGATCGTTGTTGTCTTCTTGCACTAAGATCAATTCTCCTCCTTGATGCAAATTCCATTTAATAGACCCCTTTGCTGACTAAATTCTAAGTAGGTTCAATTACCAGGCACAGGCACAGACTAGCAGGAGGGGAGAAGATGGGGAATATCTCCCTCTCAACTCTGTTTCAGAGAAATAAGTTGGGCATTTCCAGCAGTGTTACTGTCTCCTTTGGGCTCCCAGCTCCTGTTAGGAACCAAAACTGTGGTTCTACATCCCCTTAGATGGCCCTGGCCCCTGAGTTCTAGAAATACTACCTTGTACATATGCCCCTCCAGCCCTCGGGGTGATAGCAGAAGCTTCTCGTGGCATATCTCAGGGTTAATTAATCATCCCATTTGGCTTCTTGGCTTTTTGCTCTCCTGTGTAATCAGTCCCATTTATGAAACTCCTGTTGTTTAAAATACATAGATACATTCCTATATTCTGACCAGACCCTGTCTGATATACTGGATAACCTTGGGTAAATCATTTAAAAATCTTTCTGGCCTAGTTTTCATATCTTTAAATTGGAGGCATGAACTAGTTGATTTGTATATGCCTTTATAAATAACCAGTAAACTCAGAATATATAAGACACAATATTCTGTGAGTTCATAATTTTGTAATTCCATATCAAACTTCTCCCTCTACTGTGTGGCACCCTTTTGAATATTTGCTAAATTTGAGTTTTGAAATAATTTAACCGATAATTGTAGAACCTAGAAACAGCAGGGATTGACCCAACATATAAGGTCAGCATTTTAAAGGATTAAGACTGATAATCTACTTAGAGATGCATAGAGAGTAGAGGCTAGAGTAGAAAGACTATTTCTCATGGGAAAAACCAAAAAGGATGCCAGTAACTATAAATGCATTTAGCCCCAGAGACTGAGTAAAAACAGTTCAACATGCTCAGAAAATAGTAGCATCCTTTTTTCCCAGCACTTACTAACACCTTCTGTGTTACATCCCTCATCTGAAATTCCATCTCCTTAGTGACCAAGGCCACCCTGTTGACATGTAAATGTCTACTTCGATCACATGACAGGCAATTTGGGATTCTTGTAATTATCTAAGGATTAGCAGTGGAGTAGGCCTTGTGAGTTCCCAATTGAATGTTCAATTTTAGAGCCATAATTGGAAAGATTTCCAGTAATTTGTGGTAGTTGTATTTAGGAAAAGGAATAGAGGTGATTTTTATTGCTTTATTCCTTCTCTTAGGTCTTATAACCCATGTTTGGCAGGGGTATGAGATAATCTCTAACAGTGTGCACCTTGAAAAAGGCAACACAAATGCATAGAATGTTGATGGTAGCCTGTCCTGCTACATATTCGCCCTCCCTGGGAATTACCAGTCATCACTACTCTTCATATTATACTACAGAGCCATTTTCCTATCAATCATGAGTTGGTGAAAGTAAGTTTTTCCAAAAAAATTAAACCCTATATTTTCTAGTTTATAATTCAGTTATGAAATAGTTGAGGATTGGGTTAATTCTATATCATTATAAATACAATGTCTTAAACGATTAGTTGTATTTAGTACTATGGTGTGCCTTGTACAGATATTTACAAAGGCACAGCTTTTGCTTTCCTTGCTTTAAGATCATAGACAGACACCCTGGCTCCCACATGCAAAACAAATTTGTAAAGAATCCTCTAATTGTATTGAGTGGTACTAAAAAGCATGGTGCTAAATCATATCAAAACAAACATATGAGGATGTGTATCTATAAACAGTTTATTCTCATTATTCATGGCAGTTATATTCTATGAAGTCACTTCAGACACTGAATTACCAAACACTGAAACATTGCTTCTAGGTTCTATGAGCATATAGTCACAACATTTAGTCAACTGATCCATACAGAAACTTATTTTATGTGTGATACTGTTTAAGCACACCTTATTTAATATACATTGTTGATGCCTTACACTGAACTCATGTGAAAAAGCACTATATCTTGTGCCTGAAAGAAGTTTATCTAACATATGTAATTTCTCTGTAAGACACGTCACAGCTTTCTTTGACTTAGGAACACTAAACAGTACTACAGCACTACACTTGGGGACCATGTTAACCAAGGAAATCACCAAAAAAGGGTTAAAACATGAAAAAATTGGTTGGGAGGATGCATGTTGGGTGAATCAAATTTTTCACCACTCTGCACATATCTGCAAATAACCACAAAAGTACTATGAGTATTGATTTTGGAGTTACAAATAAATTTTAGCCAGTAGGTGAATTTGCAAATGTGAAATTTCATGAATAATGAGGACCAACTTTCCATAGAAATATATCATATTTCATATATTGTAAATTATCGTATAAATGACCATCAACAGATTATGTCAACTCAAAAAAATTAATCTCATCTAATATATTTATAGATAAGCTCTGATATGACCAAAATTCTAGGTTCTTGGGAAGATACAAGGAAAGCAAAAGACCACTCTAGTTGTTCTAGAATCATCTCCTGACATATTAAGGTAATGAAAATGCTCTACAACTTGGCTGCTAGATTTTGATGAGTCATGCATTTTATTTTAATATACATGATGGAAATTTGAGCTGAATGGGTCATGTTATCTGGCATAAAATGGAGCACAATTTACTATGAGTGAAAGACATG
>PVKH010036374.1:0-11601 GCA_004027955.1 Chaetophractus vellerosus | reverse complement strand
ACATAAATAAATAATTTTTTTTAAAAGATGAAAAACCACAAGTGTTGGAGAGGATGTGAAGTGATAGGAATGCTTATTCACTGTTGGTTAGAATGTAGAAAGGTACAGTAACTCTGGAGGAATGTTTGGAAGCTCCTAAGGAAGTTGAATACAGATTTACATTGTGACTCAGTAACATCACTAAAAGGCATATACCCAGAATAACAGAGCAGGGATGTAAACAGACATCTTCACAACGTTATTCACAGTGGCATTATTCACAATTGCCAAAACATGCAAACAATCTAGGTTTCAATCAACAAAGGATAAACAATGGATAAATAAATTGTGGGTATATGCATAAATGGAATATTATGCAGTTATAAAAAATGAAGTTTTGAAGCATTTGAAAGCATGGATGAACCTGGATGCCATTATGTTGAGTAAAGAAAGCCAGACAGAAAAGGAATAATACTGAATGTTCACCATATGGCTTAAATATATTTGTAAACTCATGGAGTTACCTAGAATATAGTTAACAGCAAGTGAGTTGAGTGAATGGAAAGCTGAGGTTTAGTCTGTGAAAAATTCATAAAAGCTTGTTTGTAAATCTTTGCAAAAGAATAGAAATGGTGAAAGAATATCATAGTGTTTCAATGTGTATCTAGAAGTGCTATTAATTGGGTATGATAGTGGTTGAAAGGGAAAATCTAAGGTCGTGTATATTACCAGAAGAAAAACTCAAAAATGTAACATAGGACTGTATATCATAGTGAAGCTTCATGTGAAATATGAGTTTGGGTAATATTGCATATATGTCCATTTTTCATTGAAACTTAAGAAAGATGTGTTAATGTTATAATATGTTAATATCAGACAAAAATACAATAAAAGCAAACTATGGCTACTAGTGTGTAGTAATATATTAATAATCTTCCATAAAGGGTTAAAAAATGGAAACATAGTAAGGTGAAAGAAACTAGACAAAAGGTACTACATATTGTTTGACTCCATCTATACAAAATACAAATACAAATAAATTAGAGACATAAACAATAGCAGCCATGTAAGGTAGGAGAAGGATAGAGAGATTGAGAGGTGATTATTAAGGGATACAGTTTTTCTTTGTTTTTCTGTTTTTTTGTTAATATTATTATTAGTGGAGTAATGAAAATGCTCCAATAGCGATTTAAGTGATGAATGCACAACTATGTGAAAATGCCAAGTAATGTTGGTTGTACACATAGATGGATTGTATGTTTTATGAATATATATCAATAAAAATGATTTTACAAATCCAATGCTGTTCCTTTTTTAAGGTAAAATTTAACTTTTGAAATGCATATTCAAACCAAATCTTAACATAATCATCACAAATTTTAAGTTTCATGCTGCATTTACCTAGAAAAAAGTTGTATAACTAGTCAAAAGGAGTAACAGTCAACTGTAAATGTGAGTTCCTTTCTTTGAGCAAAAGGGAACACTCATCTGAAATGTCAGGCTGAAATCCAGTGAGACACCAGGAGGCAGCAACAGCTCAGAATCTCAGTGAGAGAAGATGCTGGCAGCCTGTACTCCCTGGCTGTGTGATGCTGCTTCTCCCTGGCTTTCATTTTTCCCATGCACCAAAGGAGGGCCTCAGAGGGAATGACTTCTAAAATGCTGTGTGCTGTGGTCCTTTCATTTCAGAGAAGAGTATAAAATGTTACCACTGTTTTGCTTTGAGTGTAAACTTCAAAAGAAAATGAATTAACATGCTCAAATATTTTACAACAGAGTACTATGATTTTTACTGCAACTCTCACCACCTTTAGAAAATTTCCATTCTGAGATTTCTGATTTGGTTCACTTTTTCCTTGGGGGCATCCACCTTGCTTTATGTATGAAGAAACCGTCTTCCATTCCTTTTTTTAATACCTGGGTCAATGGCCCTGTCTTCATCCCATGGGCTGTGTGGTGTGCTCAGGATCAAACCATCTTCTCTCCATTTATGCAGTGCCCAGTTGACCAATTTATTCTTCTTTCCTTACATTACACTGTTTATTATATAAGTTGTATTTTATTGTGCCCTTACAGAATTTCTTCACCTCCTGTGGCTAATAATCTACAGTTTGAGATTTATATATAACAGTTCATCATGTGTTTTTTTGGAATGCACAAATGATTTGCATAAGGATAAATGAGGATACTTAGGCAGCTGGGCCAGCTACATTTCAGCACCTTATAGTTACAGCCCTGTCCCTCTATTTATGCTGCATTTGGCCTTAAAAGGTTTGCTCCATCTACATCTGTACCAGACTGAAATGTTATCCTAGTGCTTGAATATTTTATTATAAATTATTATCCATATACTCATTTCAGGAAAATCCATTTTGTAACTACTGTCCAAGGATATTCCAGAGTACACTGACTTGTTTCCATGGAAGGTCTTTGTTTCTGAAATGTTAAAGTATTTCAAATCCATTCAGTTCCAGTGTTCTCCATGGATATGCTTTTTAAGCTAAATAATGAAGTAGAAGGAATTGATGGTTAAGGCATTTCTGATGCCACAGGGTAATTCACTTTGCACAGCCTCCACACAGACTGAAGCAGTGGTATGTAAGTGAATATTCTTGTTCTTAGGAAAGGTACTTGGAATTATTCTGTATTCAAGGAGTGTGATATATACAACTTAATCCCAAAATGTTTAGAAAGTAGGCCAATAAAAAGAGACAGATAAATGGATGGATTGATAGATAAATGTATAGAAGAATTATGTGGAAAATTTCTCTATTGATAAAAAAAATACCGTTCCTTTGTGAGCATGGACACAGTAAATGGAATCTGTTTCTTTGCATGAAAAGTAGAGTCAAGAGAGTAGGACTCAAATTCTCTGGCTAACTTTTGGTTAACCTGTGTAAGGCTGTGCATAAACTCAAGCTTGTGAGCATATATTTTCAGCCTAGCAGAAAGTGACTGGATGAATCAAGATACATCCTTTTAATTTCACCATGAATTGTAAAAAGTTCTGTAGAATATGCATACAAGAAATCCACTTCAACTGATAGTTTCTCATGTGCCATGTCATCAAAACCACTGACTGTCTCAATGCCACAGTCGAACTCTGTATCCTGCAGGGCTGAATAATGAAATATTTGGATTTTCCAATTAGACTTCTACTATTATCCCCTCTGAAGAAATCTGTTCATTTTTTCAGGTCAGTAGTTCTATTTGTTCCATATCTTAGAATGACACAAAGTAAACTGCTCCTTTTGGTGTGGTGTTCTTTAGAAACATTGAACAATTCCAAAATTTCTTTATATGTAAGATTGATTTTATTACTGACTTCAATTTTCAAATCCCTGAGTGTTTCCCTGAGGTGTGCTCCATCTACATCTGTACCGGACTAAAATGTCATTCCAGTGCTTGAAAGCTTTATTATAAATTATTATCCATAAACCCATTTCAGGATAATCCATTTTGTATCTACCATTCAAGGATATGCCAGAGCCTCTTGACTTGCTTCCATGTGAGGCTGTTGCTTGTGAAATTTTAATGGATTTCAAATCCATTCAGTTTCAGTGTTCTCCATGAATACTCTTAGAAAGCTAAATAATAAAGTAGGGATTTCTGATGCTACAGGGTAATTTACTTTGCACAACCTCCACACAGTCAGAATTGACATTGTGCCCAAACCTCAAAATTGAGGAATGAACAAAAATGGGGTGAGTGTAACCATTGACCAAAGCAGACTTATTGTTACTGTAGTTATTATCTTGAGTTATTGAGTAACTTGCAGCATTGATATAAATAATAAATAATGGGAAAATATGAGGAATGCAGAAAAAGCCTATGGGAACAAGTGGCCTGACAATAGCAAATGATTGATGAATGAACTTGGTTGCCAGAATTTGCAGAAATTCTGGGAAACCAGATTGAGGCCTTGACCATCTTCTTTCTCATGCAGAAATTTCAGTAAACTGGGTCAAGCTAATTCCAGGCTCCTGGAATCAACCCAGGGAAAACCAGAAACAGTGAATTTTTGCATTAGTGAATGATCCCTCCCTCTGTCCAAATTAATCTAACATGTAAAATTTATTAAAAGTCAATGTTTTCAATCTCTTTACTAGTAATTGGTTTGTAGAGATCTTCTATTCACTCTTGGTTCAGTGTAGGTAATTTGCATGTCTGTATGAATTTGTCCATTTTGTCTAGATTATCTAATTTACGTGTGTACAGTTGTTCATAGCGTTCTTTTATAGTCCTTTTTATTTCAACTGGGTCTTTAAAAATGTCCTCCTTTTCATTTCTGACTTTTGTTATTTCAATTCTCACTATTCTTTTGTTTGTCAGTCTCAGTTTGAGTTAGGTTTGCTCTTCTTTTTGTTGTTCTAGGCTTGTGAGTAGGACTCTGATTTGAAGTCTTCTTTTTATTGTATTTTTAAAAATTTCATTGAAGTATGTCATACATACATACACATACATGAAGAGTAAGTATAATAAAAGCTGTAACCTTACAAAACAAACATGCATATCCTTATATAGAACTCCCATACATCACCCCACCACCAATATCTTTTATTTTTGTGAATGTTTGTTACAAACTATGAAAGAGTATCATGAAAATATTGCTACTAACTATACTTGCATTTGGTGTGTTCAATTTCTTCCAAGGAAGGGTGCTTATGGCCAATGCTAAGAAACTGGGAAGCCAGTAAAGGAGAAAATTGGAAAGATATAACTTCCAACACCCCAATGGAGGGTAAGCAGTGGTTTAGTAAAGTAGAGAAATTCTCCTGTGTGTCTATAGAATGCTAAGTGGGAAAGAGCTGGGCCCCTTATGGGAGGGCTAATGTGCTTCAACTTCTATCCTGCAAAGGCATAAAAGGCTGCAGAGAGTATGGATCCAGTACAGCTTTTGATATCTTGATGGCCACTTGAGGGTGGGTTGCAAAATATGGGGCATTAGAAGACAATGCAAAGTGCACATCTTAAGAGAGTGAAACATTCCCTGCCTGGTCTAGACAGTATGGAGAGATGTACACCACTATACTCCCACCAGCACAGGATCTTCATGAGATTTGTTGGGATAAGGAGTCCAGGATAGGTTCAATTATGCCACCTTATATGTTGGGGCCATATTTACAGCAAGTATATGTTGTCAGGAAGGAAATGATGGACATAGCCAAACGCTGGCGAGGAAGTGTCTATTGTGAGCACCAATGATCAAAGGAAATTGGGCAAGGGGCTTCATAGAGGACTGTCCCTCTGTGAGTGGATTCCAGGGATTTTCCTTTTATCTCTGAAAAAGGATCATTCAATGACATTGAAGATACCACCCAAAAATGTTCAGGGTGAGAGAGGGACATAATGACAACCAGAAAAGTCATTGCTAGTTGTTTTTATACACCTCCTGAGAAATAAAGAGCAAAGAAGAAAATGGCAGAATTGAAAGATTTATCAGCGTCTTTGACATGAAGAGTTGATGTACGTTTCCCTGACTGTGTCCCAGCTTGGCCAGGGTATGCAATGTAATCCATGAGGTAAATCCTATGCATTCTGAGTAAGCATTACCATTACCCTGGGGACCTTTGTCTGTTCAAAATCAAATCTGTTAACTCAGCTATGAACACAACATGGACTCTACTGGGATCATCTGGCCTACATACATTTTCTATTACTGCTTCTCAAAGAAGCCTGTTAGAAATGCAAATTACCTTGGCCCACCCCAGGCATATTGAAATAGAATTGCTGGAGGGGGGCTGCCTGAATGTACATTGTAATGAACTCCTTAAGTGATTTCTAAGCATGCTTAGAGAAGCACAGGGAACTGTAATTTAAATTCTAGTTTTTCAACATCATTCCTTGCAGTCAGAAAGGAAAGTAATGCAAGGACAGAGTTTTGAGATTATGACTGGAAAAGTTTGAAAGAGAGAAAAGAGTGGGATGAAGCACGGAAAAGAAAAATCAGGATGTGAATGGGGCAGAAGTGAGAGAAATTAAACTCAGAAATTGGATATCCTACGCCTCTGTATTTGGAGTTGTTAATTTAAAAATGTCAAGGACCTAGTTTGGGTTTTGGGTGAAGGTCTCACAGGTGCCTCATATGTTATTCCAAAGGAAGAGATTGTGAGCAGAGAAATAAAGAAGAAAGGTCATGATGGAATTGTGTAATTGGTACATAATTGAGCCAAAGATGGCCCTGTGTTGTTACTGTGTGTTGTCCAGTTTTTCACAGCACCCTGGGTCACTTAAGTCCCCCCAAAAGCCCACCCTCATATGAAACTCAAATCCTTAAAAGTCCCATTGGTTTAAAAATAGCCCTAATAAGTGTTTCTTATCCATTTAGGACTGATCTGTTTTGCATATCTGGCAAAACTGCTTCCAGTACCTGCTAGGCATAGAAAATGTAAAACCTGTCATTATAATTTCTATGCTTAGGAAATCTCTGACCAAGAACCACCATGCTGATTCTGAGACATCACTTTGAATGCTAAACCTCCTATCCCATTGCCCTCTTCCCCTTCTGGTGGTCCCTTGCTGCATCTCAAAGGTCAATGTTAGGAAGAATCCCCCCTCCCTGGCAGCCTGTTCGAGTGACATCAAATAAATTTTGTGTGTTAGTGCAATCTAATGACCAAATATCTTAATTGGCTCTGAAGATTTCAAAGCTGAATACACCACAGTTGTGAATTCAGGATTATTATTAATCTGCAATACAGATTATTAATTATTAATCTGCATCTGAGTTCCAATTTAAAAAGAAAATCAGAACTCATTAAAAGTCCCTGTCAAATTTTTACAACATTTTTCCCTAAAAACACACATAGAGCAGTAAAAATTAGGGAATAGACAGTGTTTGGCAATGGAGAATTTTGCTGAAGAAACTGGAAAAATTCAGGTCAAAGGCATTAAAGTGAAAGAAAGCTGGTTTTTAATCCCTTTCCCCCTCCTTGTATCGTGTGTAACTTTGGAAGAAATGTCACTTGAACAAATACAAGTCCAGGGAACTCCCAGTGGTCACAGGGCTTCCTGCTTCCTCACAGCTGGGAATAGAGGGGAGGGCAGCAATTTTTTTTTGAGGGAAAACCCAGCCCTGACTCAGCACCCTCTGTATCTGAACTGAATTACAGAATTACTCAATTACAGGGCACAGAGAAGTAACAAAATGACTTCATTCATCAGAACTCTGCAAATTCAGAATCTCGTGGCTCAAGATTCTATGAATCAAACTACCAGAATTATTTGATAGCTTGTCCTTTATCCAAAACATCTTGCTTTAAATTTTATCCATAGGATACCCATAGATCAATTGATTTGTCTTTTTTATATTAATGTACATGTCCTCTCCATGGGACAAAAAGGGGGCTCTATACCAAAACCTATCAAATCAGGATGGTGGCACATATTTGACTGGCATAAGAGAATAAACAGCCTTCAGCATGTTGATTCTTTGCAAGCAAAGAAAAAAAAATTAAAAAGCAAACAAAAAAACCCAGCAAAAACAGTATACAATCATTGGTGTTTGGTATAATAGCATAGTTGTAAATTCATCACTTCAATAATTATTAGAGCATTTTCATTACTGCAATAATAACAGCTATAGATAACAAAAAAGAGACAAACAAAAACCCTCTGCCCCTTAATAATCACCTCTCAATCTCTCTATGCTTCCCCTGCCCTACATTGCTATTTCACTTCTGTCTCTTTAATTTATTTTGTACATTCAGATTTTGATTGAACATATCTTGCTATGTGTTGGACACTTTTTCCATATGGTTTTCTTTTACTTTTAAATTTCTTCTATGAACATTTCCAATATAAACACAGAGGACCCACTCAGATATTAAAGGAGACACATAATCTGAAGTGTCCATTGAAATTTGGTTAACATTGGCCATTGTATATAGTCAATAAATATTCATATTTTGATTTGAATCATTATTGTTTCCTATAAGTAGACTAATTTGAAAAAGGGTCATTTCCTCTAAAGGAGTATAGAGTATTCTCATTAATGATAACTCTACTTCTAAGAACTTATGCTGTAGTAGAATCCTTTAATTTTGGAAAGAATGATGCATCCATGAACTGGATTACCATTCTGCTTTAAAAAGAATGGAGCATTTATTAATAAAGAGGAAAATAGGGCCAAAATAATGGATGCTTGGTTTGTAGAGAAAGTAGTGACCCAGGTGGCTATAACACACAGAGAGGTAGTGTTTCCCAGTGGGTGCCACATGAAGCAGCCAAACAATTGCTGAGTAATCCCTCTTCCCAACATTCCTCTCACTCTAAAGAGTGAAAACCATGGCACTAATTCCATTCATCTCCCCTAGATGGTGAGTGGGATGGTGATCACTTACTCAAAATGAAGGTTTTGAAGTCACAAAATTAACCAGAGTGAGCAGTAATTTATTTCTTTCTCATGAGAAAGGGCACACACCCAGGCTAATGGAAGTGGGGTAAGTGCACGTGGTTAGTGAAGGAACAAAGATTATATAGGTACCCTGACACAGTACCCTATTTTCCTCCCTCCCTTACATCACCCATTTCCCCATTGGCTGAGGACTATGGACTTACAATCTTAAGCACAAAAGTAACAAACAGCTTTATTGCCTTTTCAGGGAAAGTGTGAGGGCATGTCCCCAGCATCCAGGTTCATTCCCTTTTACTGATGTGGATTTTTGGGGAAATGAGTTATGTGTAGGAATGTGAAACTTAACTTGTTATGATTGAAACTCAAATAAGAATGTGGGAAGTTTGGATAAGTGAGGACAGGGCATTCAGTTTGAGAAGAAACCACCTTTTGCTTCATTTCTCTCAATGGGAATTGCTGACAAAGGCAGTAGATGATTTATTAGGGAATCACAATTTACACAATCCAAAATTAAACTGATATTCTTAAGTAAAAACTCTGCTAGTCTCCAGCATCTGAATTTTCTATTCAATCCTGGAAAAGATTGCATGTTATGAAATAAAATAAAGAGTTCAGGTGATTAAGGGATCATTTACTCCAACACATTTAGGAAGAAAATGTGACAACATACCTGCAAAAATAATCAGGGGCACTATGTTACCAATGCCTTGGCTACTGTTGCCTGGCTTAGTCATGTTTCCCTTTGAGTGACCACCCCAGTTAGCTCTGGCCTTGGCATAACCACAATTGGCAAGGCCTGTAATTCCATACAGTTTTGATAAGAGCTACCCCTAGCTTCTCTAAATGACCACTAATGCTTTTTCTCCAAATGACTCCTGCCTCTTCTCCATAAGTTCCCTTGTCCTTTCACTCTGCATAATTTAATGGCAAATCTTGCATCTCCAAATTGCTTGGATGATAAGAAGCTGCCCTTGCCATTTCTGCTTTTCATTCTGTATAGTTTGAAACTTCCAAGTATCCATAGGAAAGCCCTAAAGCCCTACCCCTCCCATCTGGGTCATAATAAAGACAAGAGCCTGAGACCAACATGTGCTTTCCCCTTCTCTGCTGCCTCCTCCATGGATCCTCATAGAAGCCCAAATTTGTTAAGGCCTCATTCTCCCTAGTCTTGTCAAAAACTATACCCAACTCAGATTGCATTAATGCCACTGCAGAAGAGTATATTATGTGCTCCTCTCATCATGTGGTGCCTGTATTTTTTAAGGGGAGGGAGAACAAAAAATATCTAGCATTTACACATTCAAACATATAATTTCTGAATTTACATTCAGATTTGCATTTGGAGAACAGGGACAGAAATTTATGACAAGGTCAACATGTGGAAAATGTTGTAAGAATAAGAAAAAATATCTCTTACTTTCTGAGTGGATGTTTGAGCCAGGAGCTGTGCCAAGTACTTCATATTCTTAATAAGAAACTGAGGCTTAGAGAGTTGCCTAAGTGATTGCATAGGAAGTAAAAAAGGGAGAAATGAGTAAAATACCCAAATATGTTTAATGTTTACAATCTTGCTTTGTGTCACAACGGTGTCTTCTGCCAAGTAAACATTTGCCAAATTCCTTACATCTTTATTCCCTCATTTTTTTTCCTGACCATCAGTGTTTCAGTATATAAATACTATAAAATTATTAAAGGGGCTTGCCTTGACTTTAAAATTGGCCATTGAAAGCATAACATTGACTATTAGATTCATCATAATCCTTAGTTAAGGACTGAATTTTCTAATTGGTTCATACATTTCCATTTTACTTTTTTGTTTATAATACTGCATTAAGCACTTTCAAGCCTGACATACAAAAGAAAAATTAGGACCTTGACAAAAGCTGATATTCAGCTATTACAATTTCAGAGACATATGGAGTTTAGTTCCTGTTGTTCAATTTCTCTTATTTCAGCCCCCTAAATATCTTAAGTATTTTTCTTCTCTCAACTTCACACTGTTCTCACAGAATCCTTCTAAGTTATATTCCCAATTATTTCTGTCCCTGAATCATTTCCTCTCTGATATCCTTTTTTACCTTATAATTTCCTTGCAATTTCTTGTTCACAGGATTGTAGTCTAGTTGTATTCTGATTTCTTACTTGTAGATCACCCATTTTTACTATGCCTGCAATTCTTCCATTGTTTTACACAGTCTAATTCCACTGGAACCTCAATCTGTTCAGCCCTATATCATACATGGGAGATAAAAGCTCAAACCCCTGGGGTGACTGGAATTCTAGCCAAGCTATTCCTGACCACTCTTCTTCAATGGTGGAAAGGTAACCCTGACTCTTTAAAGGCTAAACTACTGCATAGACTTGTCATTAGAGAAAACTAATGAAGAGAGGGAAAGAAAGAAAAACAGACTTTGAGACTTCTGCACTGGAATATGTCTAATAAGATGGGAAGTCCACTTCACAAGCAAACTGACAAAACCACTTCAACTCCTCTTTCATCCATCTACTGCCATTCTCTAGCATGGATAATTAACACTTAATCAATATAATAAAAAGTTGTAGGCAAACACAGTCTACGCCACACATTCCAATCCCTAAGCAAATCTACATTGAAATTAAGACCATTCATTGAGTGAGAGAAGAAATATCCTGATAGATTAGATTAATGTCATTTAGTTTCTGGTTTTTGGTTTCTAATATATAGGTGACAAGATGTTTGAAAGTCCAAAGTGTGGTGGCTACTCCATGTTTTTTCTACATCTCTTGGCCCAGCTTGAGCTGAAACTATGAGCCTGTGTACATTTAACCCCTGGGACAGCTACAGGAACTACTAAGTCTCATATCCTGCAGGTCCTGAGATGGGCAGAGGCTGTCAGTGCATAACTTCACTGGGCCAAGTGACAGTACCCATGAGCCTTCAGTTTTGCTGGATCTTGAAGTATAATTCAGGCAGATTATGCACTGGGCAGGCTGTAACAGAGAAGAAATCTGTAGCTGCTTGGACTTGTCAGACAAAGATCCTATGCCCTGGAACCATACGGTTGTCAACTCAGAAGGTACAGAGGACTAGAATCTTCTCTTGCCCCTATTAACTGGGGTTCTGTTCCACCCCCTTGCTAATGTAACCTTCAGACCATTCAAGGAACATTTAGTGATGTCTGCCCTCTCACCTGGAGGGCTGCACTCAGTTTCAAGGCAAACTGAAAGTAACCCAGCTGCTCCTTCTCCCTCCAGTAAACTCCACACTTTGTCAAAGGCCCCTCTAG
>PVKH010036373.1:0-11607 GCA_004027955.1 Chaetophractus vellerosus | reverse complement strand
CCTTCTGCCCTTCCTCACGACCAAACTCTCTTAGTTCCCAGGGCTCCAGCTCAAGACTTCAACATCAAAACTTCTCCAACTCTGTTCTTTGCAATGTCTTTTATACTTGAGACCACACCCACCAAGAGGTGCAGCTCAATGCCCTACTGACATGGCCCAGTTAACACCCTAATCATAACCTAATCATGCCCAGATTAATAGACCAGTTTACAAGCATGATCCAACATAAATTTTTGGAATTCATAATTACATCAAACTGCCAAACTGCAACAAAAGCCTTTAAAAATAAGATCTTAAAAATGCTCAAGGAGATAAAGGAAAATACAAGGAAGAACTAAAGAATACTGTATCAGGAAACAAATGAATGAGCGATATGAAAACCTTAGTAAAGAAATAGAAATTTTAAAAAGGAACCTAACAGAATAGCTGGAGTTGAAGGCCACAAAAACTAAAATTAAAAATTCCCATGAGGGTTTCAAGAGCAGATGAGAGCTAGCAGAAGAGAAAATCTTGAAGACAAGACACATGAAATGACTCAAGCTGAGGAACAGTAAGAAAAAGATGTATAAAAAGGGGAAATAGTCTAAGGCAACTCTGAGACACATCAAGCATATAAATATATGCATTGAGGGAGTTATTGAAGAAGGAGAGAAAGAAGCAGAAGAATATTCAAAGAAATAATGATAGAGAGATTTTTGGATTTTTGTTTTAGTTTGATAGGCTGCTGAAAAGCAATATGCCAGAAATGGATTGGCTTTTACAATAGGATTTTTTTTTTTTTTTGCTTGCAAGCTTACAGTTCTTAGGCCATGAAAATGTCCAAATCAAGGCATCATCAGGTGATGCTTTCTCCCCAGAAAAGGGCTTCCAGTGATCCTGGACTCCTCTGTCATGTGACAAGGCACATGGAGGCATCTTCTGGTCTCTCTCTTCTCTTCTGAGATTCTTTAATCCAGCTTCTAGCTTCCTCTGACTTTGTCAAACTTTTGCCTTTGTTAATGATCTCTTATATATTTTATTCTCTATTTCATTTACTTCAGCTATAATCTTTGTTATTTCTTTCCTTCTGCTTGTTTTAGGTTTAGTTTGCTGTTCTATTTCTAGTTCCTTCAGGTATGTAGTTAGGTCATTCATTTTAGCTCTTTCTTCTTTTTTGATGTAAGCATTTCAGCACTGTCTTCCCTTCATCCCATAAGTATTATATGTTGTGTCTCATTTTCATTCATCTCAAGATATTTGCTGATTTCTCTTGCAATTTCTTCTTTGACCCATTGATTATTTGAGTGTGTAGTTTAATCTCTGTAGATTTGTGAATTTTCTAGTTTTCCAACTGCCATTGATTTCTGGCTTAGTTCTATTATGGTCAGAGAAGATGCTTAGTACAATTTCAATCTTTTAAAATTTACTGATACATAAAAAAAGGGGGAGGGGAACTGAACTGATGATGCAAGACAAGTATCAGTATTGAAAAGTGTAAGGAAAAGGAAGTACTGAGTGAGGGAGAGAATATAAACAAATCATAGTAACTGGGGAGAAAATTCTACATAAAAACAAACTGAACAGATCAAGAGTCCCAGAGAAGGAACAGAGGAAAGGAAGGTTCCCCCTGGACATGAAACAACTGCACAAAAAAGAGCAACCTTAAAAAGTGTACTGCATATCCAGAGCAAGAATCAGATGATGAAGAGCTGAGAAAAGCTGAACAGTTAAACACTGGCTACTCTAAAGTTCCAGAATAAGTTGGACCAAGCTGCAAAGAAGATCCTTAACACAAAGCCAATCAATAATAAAACCCTAGACAAGTGGGAAAAGCTGACCTTAAGAGTTGACACATCAAAATAATCATATGCCCAGACATCAGCAAAAAATTATTAGCCATACTAAGAAACAGGAAGATATGCCTCAGTCAAGGAAAAAACTAAAACTTCAGAGGAGACACAGAAATTAGAACATCTAATTGAAGAAGGTAAAATAAATCTCCTAAATCAATTCAAGGAGATAAAAGAAAATATGGACATAGAGCTAGTGGACATTAGGAAAAAATGTGGAAGCATAAACAAGAATTTGAAAGTATTAAAAAAACACATAACAGAAATTATGGGGGAAAAGCACAATAATGGAGACTAAAATATGCTAAAGGCATACAAAACAACAGATTTGAACAGGCAGAATAAAGAATCCATGAACTAGAAGACAGGACCACTGAAATCATCCGTGAGAAAAAACAGATAGAGAAAAGAATAGAAAAAAACTGAGCAGTGTCACATGAATGTGGGTGACAACATGAAGCATACACATCAAACACATCATGGGAGTCCCAAAAGGAGAAGAGAAAGGAAAAGGGGCAGAAAGAATATTTGAGGATATAATGGCTGAAATTTCCCAATTCATATGAAAGACATAAATATATATATATAGCAGTTTTGAATTATTTTATGAATCCTACAAAGAGAAATATTATGTTTTAAACTAATCTATTCTTGTAGTTGTGAGACCATCTGACTGGATTATGTCAGTGGGCTTGATTCATGTTGAGTCTCCACCCTTTTGCTGCATCTGCTCTAAAGAGAGACACAGAGACTCAGACAGAGGAAAAAGGGAGCCAGCATATTTGATTCTGCAGTGTGAGAGAGAGGACTGCAGGAAAACAGAAATCCCTGGGAAGGTTCAAAGTGGCTGGGTCCACAGAGCAGCTGAAGAGGAGCCCAGCTCTAGTCTAATAGCTTACAACTGAACTTGGGAAGAGAGTGGAACAGCCAAGACTAATATAGGAGGCCTGGAAAGAGGCAAGCTCTATGCCTAGTTGCTCAAACCTGAGCTCTAAGAGAGATGATAGATTTAGGGGAAGGCAGAGACCACCACAGAAATTGGTGGCCATCTTGCTTCACCATGTGACAACAATATCAAGATCAACAGTAGCTGACTTTGGTGAGAAAGTACCTCTTATGGTGCCTCAAGTTGGACTTTTCACGGTCTTGGAACTGTAAGCTTTTACCCTCAAATAAATACCCTTTATAAAAGCCAACACATTTCTGGTACTTTATATTGACAACCCTTTGGCAAACTAAAACAATGACCATCAAGAAGTACAACATATTCCAAACAAGATAAACTCTAATAGACCTACTCCAAGACATATACTAATCAGAATTTCAAATGCCAAAGATAAAGAGAAAATTCTGAAAGCAGCAAAAGAAAAGGGATTTGTCATATACAAGTGATCCACAATAAGACTAAGGGTCGATTTGTTTTCAAGAGGCCAGAAGGCAGTAGTATGCTATACTTGAGGTATTGAAAGAGAAAAACTGCCAGTCAAAAATTCTTTATCTGGCAAATCTGTTCTTTGAAAATGAGGGGTAGTTTAAAATATTCTCAGGCAAACAGAAACTAGGAGATTTTTGTCAAGAGATGACCTGCCCTACAAAAATTAGTAAAGAGAATTCTGCAAGTTGAAAGGAAAAGATAGGAGAAAGTGGCTTGGAGTAGTGTGAAGAAATGAAGATCTTCAGTAAAGGTAAGTAAAGGGTAAATGCAAAACCCAATAGTACTATATCCTCAATGCACAACTCTACTTTTCAATTCCATTATGAGTGAGATTACAATTGAACAAGAAAAAGTTATATTTCCTGATAAAGGACACAAAAAATATAAAGAAGTAATGTGGGACAACATAAAGAGGGCAAACAGAGGAATATGGGAGCAGAGAACATGTATAGTATTGAGATAAATTGGTATATTTTCAAATTAGATTCAGGTTGTGTAATGCACACCCCAGAGCAATGCCAAAGAAAGTAATTTAAAAATATACAGAGACAAAAATGAAAAAGGATCAGTCAGACACATCACAAAAGATCAACTATACAGAAAAGGAGGTTGCAATAAAAAAAGAGACAAATAAAAGGATATGGTATATCAAAACCAAATGGCAAAATGGTTGAAGTAAGTACTGAATTTACAGTAATAACACTGAATGTTACTGGATTAAACTCCCCAATCAAAAGACACAGATTGGCAGAATGGATTTAAAAAAATGATCCAACTATATATTGTTGACAAGAAAATTACTTTAGACCCAAAACACAAATAGGTTGAAAGAGAAAGGATGGATAAAGATATTCCATGTGAATAATAAACATAAAAGAGCTGGGGAAGCAATACTAATATCAGATAAAATAGGTTTTACATCAAAACTATTATACAAGACAAAGAAAGACACAATATATTAATAAAAGGTCAATCCACAATGAAGAAATAATAATTATGATTCATACACCTAACCGAAGTGCCCCAAAATACATTAAAAACACTTTTTTAACTGAAGGGAGAAATAGACACCTCTACAATAATAGTTGGAGGCTTCATTACACCCTTACCCTCAATAAATAGACTATCTAGAGAGAAGACCAATAAAGAAACAGATAATTTGAATATTGCACCCAAATACAGCATGATATACATTCTTCTCAATTGCACATGGGTCATTCTCCATGATAGACCACATGTTGGGTTACAAAACAAATCTCAACAAGTTTTAAAAGATTGGAATTATGTAAACCATCTTCTCTGACCATAATGGAATAAAGCTGGAAATGAATAATAGGCAAAGAACTGGAAAATCCACAAATATAGGGAAGTTAAATAAAATACTCTTAAACAATCATTGAATCAGATGAAAGTATAGGAAAATCAGTAAACATCTTGAGATGAATGTCAATGAGCACACAACATATCAAAACTTATGGGATGCATGAAAGGCAGTGTTCAGAGGGAAATTTATAGCCCTAAAGGCTTAAATTAAAAAAGAAGAAAGAGGGTGCAGATGTGGCTTAGGTGGTTGAGCACTCACCTCCCACATGGGAGGTCTTGGGTTCAGTTCTGAGGGCCTCCTGAAAAATCAAAACAAGCAACAAGCAAAAGAAATGAAAACATCAACTCAGGAAAACCAACATGGTTCAGTGGTTGAATGCCGGCTTTCCATATATGAGGTCCTGGGTTCAATCCCCAGCCCCCTGGTACCTAAAAAAATAAAACAAAGAGACAGAAAAAATAGAAGAAGAAAGAACTAAAGAGCTAAAATAAAAGTCAAAACTGCACACCTGGAGGAAATAGAAATAGAAGAACAAACCAAACCCAAAGCAAGCAGAAGGAAAGAAATAACACATATTATAGCTGAAATAAATGAAATAGAGAAGTTAAAAATAAAAAACAATAAAGATCATTAACAAAGTTAAAATTGAGAGAAAGCTAGAGGCAGCCAGAAGCTGAAGCAAGTAAAAAAAAAAACCTGGAAGAGAAGAGAGAGGCCAGCAGACACCACCATGTGCCTTTCCATATGATAGAGGAGTCCAGGATCATTGGTAGTAGGTCTTTGGGAAGAATGCATTGCCTGATGATGCCTTAATTTGGACATATTCATGACCACAGACTGTAAGCTTTCAAGTAAATAAATCTTCACTCTAAAAGCCAACCCATTTCTGGTATATTGCATTTCAGCAGCCTAACAAATTAAAACAAACAGTAACCAAAAGAATCAAGTAATTGCAGAGTGGGTGTAGCTCAATAGTTGAGCACCTGCTCAATAGTTGAGGTCCCAAGTTCAATCCCTGGTACATCCTAAAAAAATCAGATATCTAGTAATAAATTTAACCAAATATGTAAAGTACTTATACAAGCAAAACTACAAAACTTTACTAAAAGATATCAAAGAAGATTTAATAAATGGAAGAACAAGCCATCCTTATGGATTGGATGTCATTTCTACCCAATAAAAATTCCAACAACCTTCTTTGAAGAAAAGGGAAAGCCTTTTATCAATATATTTGAAAGGGTAAGGGTTCCCAAATAGCCAAAACCATCTTGTGAAAGAAGAATGAAGTTGGAAGACTCACACTTCCTGACCTTCAAGCATATTACAAAGCAACAGTGGCAAAAACAACATTGTACCTGCACAAAAATAGATATATAGATCAATGGAATCAAACTGAGAGTTCAGAAATAGACCTTCATATCTATGGCCAATTGATACATGACAGGGCTGCCAAGTCTACTCATATACAGAGGAACGAAGGAGGACTCCTATCTCACACCATATAAAAAGAGTAACTCAAAAATGGATCAAAGATCTAAATATATGAGCTGGACTAGAAAATGCCTAGAAGAAAACTTCTAGGGAAGCCTCTTTAGGATCTTGTGTTAGGCAATGGTTTCTCAGACTTTACACCCAAAGCACAAAAGAAAAAATACATAGTTGGGACCTGTAGCCATTTGGCATTATTTATAAATTCCAAAAGTCGATATTGGATTATGTTTGTGAACTGGTCTTTTCCTCTGGCTATATTAGATTATATTGGATTCAGAGGTTTCACTTTTACTTGATTAAATAATGATTAAGGCTTTGATTGGGCCACATCAGTAGGATGTTGAGTCCCTGCCCCCTTGGTGGGCGGGGACTCAGAGAGTAACCACAGCACAATGAAGGGAGGTTGGGTTTTTCAGCTGGGCCCAGGGAAGTAAGCACACAGAGGAGCTTGGTTGTGAGGAAAGAGAAAAGGCCCCAGGAAGAGAAACAAGCCATTTGCCTGATAGTCTATAGCTGGCCTTCTGGAGATAGCAGAGGAGCTGAGCCCAGAGAGAAGCATGCCCTGGGAAGAGAGGAACCCAGGAAGCCTGAACCCTCACATACAATGGCAGCCATTTCACTCCAACATGTGGCAGTAGACTTTGGTGAGGGAAGTAACTCAGGCTTTATGACCTGGTAACTGCTACCCTAAATAAATAGCCTTTATAAAAGCCAACAGATTTCTGGTATTTTGCATCAGCATCCCTTTGAATGACTAATACAGGACCTCATCAAAAATTTAACTTTTGTACATCAAAGGACTTTATCATGAAAGTGAAAAGACGACCAATTCAATGGGAGAAAATATCTGGAAACCACATATTCATTAAGGTTTTAATATCCAGAATATATGAAGAATTCCTTCAACTCAACAATAAAAAGATAAAGAACTAATTAAAAATGGGCAAAATACTTGAATAGATATTTCTCCAAAGAGGATATACAAATGGCTAAAAAGTACTTGAAAAGTTGATCAATTCCATTAACTATTAGGGATATGGAAATCAAAACCACAATGAAATATCATTTCACACCCACTTGAATGGCTGCTATGTGAAAATACAGAAAATTACAAGTATTGGAGAGGATATGGAGAAATAGGAACACTCATTCATTGCTGGTGGGAATGTAAGGTGGTGTAGCCACTGTGGAAGGCAGTTAAGCAGTTCCTCAGACAGCTAAGTATAGAATTACCATATAACCCAGCAATCCAATTTGTAGGTACTTACCCAAAAGAATTGAAAGCAGGACCTTGAACAGATATTTGCACACTAATATTCATAGTAGCATTATTCACAATTGCCAAAAGATGGAAGCAACCCAAGTGTCCATCAACTGATAAACTGACAGACAAAAGTAGTATATATACACACGTTGGATTATTATTTAGCATGGTAAATGAATGACCTTCTGCTTCATGCAACAACATGAATGAAACTTGAAGATATTATATTGAGTGGAATAAGCCAAATGCAAAAAGGACACATATTGTATGATCTCACTGAAGTGAAATAATTATAATATGCAAACTCATAGAATTAGAATTTGGAATATAGGTTACCAGTGGCCTGTTTGTGAATAGAGACTGGGAAGTTAATGTTTAATTTGCACAGAGTTTCTGTTTGAATTGTGTGGAAAGTTTTGGAAATGGATGGTGGTGATTAGAACACAACATTGTTAGTGTAATTAACAGCACTGGATTATGTATGTCAATGTGGTTAAAAGGAGAAATTTTAGGTCATATGTATGTTACTAGAATAAAAGTTAAAATAAAAATTATATAAAGCATGGGACTGTGCAACACATTGAACCCTATTGTAAATGATAGACTATAATACATATAGTAAAATTACAAAATTGTTCTTTCATGAAATACAACAGATTTACCCCTCTAATGCAAGGTATTAATAATAGAGTGGAATATGGAGGGGAAATACCCTAATATAATCTTGGACTATAGTTAATAGTACAAATATAATATTCTTTCATCTATTTTAACAAAGGTACCACATTAAGACAAAGTGCTAATAATTGGTGGTTGAGGTATATGGTAATGCTGTATGTTTTGCATGAGTTTTATGTAAATGTACAACTTTTCTAATTAAATAAATTTTTTAAAATAATAAAATATTTTTAAAAATCAACAGTAGCTGTTCCTGAGGAAGCCCAGGCCTTGATCTTACTAGATAAAGGTATTAAAACAATTGTCAGATTTCTTCAAAGATCTGTAGGAAACATGAACAAAGAACTAAGGGAAATCAGAATAATGATGTATGAACAAAATAAGAATGTCAATAAAGAGATACAATTTATAAAAAGGAACCAAACAGAAATTCTAGATCTGATAATTCCAATAATTGAAATGAAAAATCCACTGGAGTGGTTCAATGGCAGGTTCGAGTAGGCGGAATAAAAAATCAGTAAACTTAAATAAAGGAACATTGAAATAATCCAGTCTGAGGAGCAGAAAGTAAAATGAATTGAAAAAAGGAAACAGAGCCTAAGAGACACTTGGGACATCATCAAGCAGACCTACATACTTAATATGGCAGTCCCAGAAAGAGTAAAGAGAGAGAAGAAGGCAGGAAGAATATTTGAAGAAATAATGGTTGAAACTTTTGCAAATTTAATGAAAGATATGAATCTACACATCAATAATCTCAACACAATGACACATTTTAATCAAAATGCTAAGGACAAATAGAGAATCTTTTTTTGAAAAGATTTATTTTTATTTATTTGTATATCCACCGCCCCCTTGCTGCTTGTTCTCGCTGTGTTCATTTGCATTGTGTTCTTCTGTGTCTGCTTGTCTCCCCCTGTTGTGGCATCCTGCTGAGTCAGCTCACCGTGCAGTGGCTTGCCTGCTCGGGGCGGCTTGCCTGCTTCATGGCGGCTTTTTGCCTGCTCTGCAGCGGCTTGCCTGCTTCATGGCGGCTTTTTGCCTGCTCTGCAGCGGCTTGCCTGCTCCGTGGCAGCTTGCCTGCTGGTGGTGGCTTGCCTTCTCAAGGCGGCTTGCCTTACTCGAGGAGGCCCCGGGAACCGAACCCAGGGCCTCCCATGTGGTAAACCAGAGCCCTACCAATTGAGCTACAGCTGGTTCCCCAAATAGAGAATCTTGAAAGCAGTAAAAGAGATGTGACTTGTCATGCACAGTCTCCTCAATAAAATGAATAGCCAATTTCTCAACAGAATCCATGGAAGCCAGAAGGCAGTGAGATTACATGTTTAAAGTGCTGAAGAAAAAACACCGTCAACCAAGAATTCTATATCCAGAAGCACTGTCCTTCAAAAATGAGTGAGAAATTAAGGCATTCCTTGGTAAAGAAAAGTTGAGGGAGTTTGTTACCACTAGACCTGCCCTACAAGAAATGCTAAAGGGAGTTCTTAGGTTGATATGAAAGGATACTAGGTAGTATCTCAAAGCCATATGAGGAAACAAAGATTTCCATTAAAAGATTTATTTGATCATGCAGTCTAATCAGCATCCTGCACAAGGGATATCCTTAGGGATATGTTTACATTTTCCATGAGTAGGGATGAGAAAATAGTGTCTTCAAAGAACCCATTTACCTATATTCATTTTCTCACATCTCTTACAGCAGACCATTCCTCCGTGCTCCTCTCATACTTTACATTTGTGAGGATTTTACTGAAAAGTAAAATTTATTGTTTCTATTTTGATCCAATCAAAAACTCCCTTAACTGAATCTAATGCAATCAAAAGGTCCCACACCTACAGGAATGGATTAATTCTAAGAACATGAACGTTTCTGGGATTCACAAAATCTTCAAACTGTCAAACTCAATAAAAGGATAATAAAATTTTAAATGTGTATTACATTGGTAGTAACCTAAATGTCCATCAACAAGAGAAGGATCAAATAAATAGTGATATATACATTCAATGAAGCATTATCCAATGACTAAAAGGAGTAAACTAGAATTGTACATGTCATTATGGACCAATCCCAAAACTAAAATTGAGTGTAAAGGTGAATAATTGAATGGTATGTATAGTATGATAGTGTGATGGTTTGAAGCTGAATGTACCTCAGAAAAGTATGTTCAAAAATTAATCCATTGCATATATAAGACTGTTTTTACAAAATATAAATACAAATAAACTAGAGAGACAGAAACAGAATAGCAGCTATGTATGACAGGGGAAGCATAGAGAGATTGAGAGGTGATGAGGATTTTTTGGTTTGTTTTTATTATTATTATTGGAATAAAGAAAATATTCCAAAAATGACTAAAGTGATGAATGCACAACTATGCGATTATACTAGATATCATTAATTGTATACTTTGGGTGAATTTATGTTTTATTAATATGTATCAAGAAATTTGATTTAAAAAATAGGTGGAGCCCAGGGCATTTACAGGGGAGGGAAAGTATTCTGTACATTACCGCATTTCTGAACTCATGCTATCATGCATTTGTCACAACCATAGAATGTTGTACACAAAGAGCGAACCCTAATGAAACTATAGACCTCAGTTATTAAAAATTACCAAGACTTGTTCACTATTATGAAGATACTAATAGAAGGAGAAACTTTGTTTGGGAAAGGGGTTTATTGGAACTTGGTAAACTTAAAATTGCTAAATAAAGGGGTTTATTATTTAAAACATAAAAAAATATTAATCCCTTCCTGTAAGTGTGGACCCATTGTAAGTAGAATCTTTTGGTGAGTAGGATCTTAACCTAAGATATCACCTATCTCATTCAGAGTGGGTCTTAATCCTATTACTGGAGTCCTTTATGAGAGAAGGAAATTCAGATAAAGAAACAGAAAGTCACAGAAGCAAGAAGCTGAAAGGAAAAATAATAATAATAATAATAATAATAATGGAAGAAAACAGCGAGACCAGCAGATGCTGCCATGTGCCTTGCTGTGTGGCAGAGTAATCTAGGATCACTGGCAGCCAAACTTCAGGTAGAAAGCACTGCCTGATGATGCCTTGATTTGCACATTTTTCTCAGCCTCAAAACTGTAAGCTTGTAAGCTAATAAATTCCCACTGTTGAAATCCAACCCATTTTATGGTATCTGCTTTAGCAAATTAAAACAGATAACATTTATGTAAAGTTAGAAAATATGCAGAATAGTGCCATGTATTGTTTATGGCTAGGCACAGTTTTAAAGTATAAAAACTTGCAAAGGAATGATAAATAATAACTTGTCCTTATCTCAGGAGAGGCAGGGAGAGTAACTGGATCAGGAAGTTCATCTGTAAAATTTTCTTTCATTTTTTAAAAATTATAAAGAAGAGAACAAAAGGATTGTGCTATAAAACATTCTCTGAAATTTTCTGTGTATTTGGAATGTTATTGAATTATGGAGAAATATGATACACTAAAACATTTGAAAAGTCTGCTTTTTCTCTGTTCATCACCACCTATTCCTGGCATGAGCAAGACAATACTCCTGAATTTCATTGCTGAAATGGAAATTTTTAAATAATGTAATGATCTCAACTAAA
>PVKH010036372.1:0-11604 GCA_004027955.1 Chaetophractus vellerosus | reverse complement strand
TGTGGTGAACCGGTGCCCTATCCACTGGGCTATAGCTGGCCCCATCTAATATACTTTAATTATTGACGTGTCTTGGAATCCATAAGAAAGAAACATTTGGAATAAATATTCTTGTGTAACCCTTGAGGCAACTCACCACTCAAAAAGCTGGGTTCTCTCTTCTTTAGAAAGAATGAATTATTAGATGGTATAATCAAAGCCCTAGGTGTTTTATAGAGGCCCTGGCATAACTGGTAGGGTGACTTAGACTTCCTGGCAGCAGGAAATTTGGAAAAAACACATAGTAATAATTGCCTTCCTTGCCAACCTCAACTTTGTAGGGAATCAAATGAGATCATTAATGTGGAAGTACTCTAGAAAACACAAAATTCTCTCTTCATTTAAGTATAGGGGGTATTATGTTTACATTTCTTTCTAGTCCCTATAACATCATATTATGCCCACATTAAGGGCTAGAAATACTTCCTGAATGCATGAAAGAATACAGGAATTTTGGCAGAAGAATGGCTTTGGTATAAATGCTTTGACAATGTATTTTATACAGCAAATATGGGCACATTCTTTGACCCAAAGTCTTAAGTCCTTATGGAAAGGAGATGATAGGATGCAGATATAGTGGTGATCTGCTACATTATGGAAAGAAACATGAAATAAAGTGAAGCTACTACTGGTTTACTTTCTGCTAGGGATTCTTTAATGCCTATAAAAACTACAAAGCAAAAACTCTTGCATGCACGTAGGCTGTAGACAGCATCTCAATATCAGGAAAGGATTGGATCACATGGAACAGGTGTTTCATTTGCTGTCCCTGGGGGAAGATGGGCCAGAAGACTGACTCTCTAATTAGTGTGTGGAATGTGAGGAAGGAAACAACACTCTTTCCTGTGACATGATTTTAGTGCCCTGGGCATCATAAAAGGAAAGGCCAAATAGTGATTTTCAAGAGGAAGCCACAGAGCTTCATTCATTCAACAAATATTTATTGAGCATATAATAGGCACTGAGGGAAATGCACAGTGTGTTTGAGGTAAAGATTCTATTCTACAGAAGCCACTGCTTTAGACTTAAATACTTCGAAGGAAATAGACTAGGGATTAACTCATACATGAGCACATAATAAATTACATTTCTGACAAATATTGAACACAAATAACATGCAGTTTTAAGCTATAATGTTATAAGAGGACATGGTTAATTTCTGAAGACATTTTCATTAAATTGAAACACATTTACTCTCTAACAGCTGGAGCACAAAGGAAATAAAAATTAAACAAAAGAGGGATGAAAATCAGAAAGCTTGTTTTTCATTTAATTGAAGAATTTCTACTCTAAGAAAATTCTCCTTTGATTATCAGAACATTTGTTTGCATTTTGGTTCTAAAAGGAAGGTAGCTGCTATCCAAAAGTTTCTATAGCGGGTCTTTGTTTTTCAAGGTCATGGATAAAACTGTATTTAAAGGAATTATATTTTACACAAACGGTATGGATATGTGAAACAATCTTCTACAGAGATACAAGCATAATAAAAACAAAATCAGAGGAATCCAGCTAGATCCACATTTGGACATAGAGCAAATAAAAAAGTGTCAGTAATGTAGTTCCAAATAGAAACCATTCACAAAGAAGGAAGTTAGGGAATATAAATTTCTGGGGAGAGTCTGACAATAGCCAAAGTCATCTGTTTCCCATGATCTAACCTACACAATATACTTTTGCTTGTCCTCTGAGTTTTCAAAATGTTTCTTCATTTTTAATCACACATGCATTGCCAGTATGTGGGATTTATATATAAACATATAGCCAATCATAAAAGGTGAATTCGAATGAGGAAGGCTGACATAGACTGAAAGAGACAAGGAAGTAGGAGGCAAGATGCATCAAAGGAGAGGTATATACTTGGGTTTGTTTTTCATTATTTTTTTTTCTGTTGTCTAAAATAACATTTTTCTATCTTGAATATAAGTCCTTTTTTTTTTAGGGTCACAACTGTATTTCTTTCTTGTTTAAATGGCATATTCACTTTTTAAATTTTATTTTATTTTGCTTTGACCTGCAATCATGTAATATTCTTATTTGCAGGAAATTGTAACATCAAAAATGCAAAGCTCTCTTGTGTACTGTTGATACAAAGTTATCCAAAGCATTATTTGGTGACATTTTAAAAATCCATTATGATTTTTAATATTCATAAACATGCTACCCTAAAAATAGATGCCACTCTTTTAAAAATTTGGAAACATGCAAGATATTTACCTGGAACACCTTTGAGGGATCTGTCTTGGTTTTCAATTTGATAATGTATTCAGCATCATACTGTGCATCTGCACATCACTGACAAAGGAAAACATTAGAGAGGTCTCATTTCAAGATAGTTCAGTCTGTTGCCCTTCAGAGACATTTTGGAGACAGAATAATGGTGTCTAATAATTTCAGCCTACCTAGGTATTTATCACAGCTTCAAACAGGCAGTAATTCAGTTATATTTATTTTCTCCGAATGTAACACTAGTCTGAATTAAACATTATGATACATAACTGCACTAGTATAAACTATTTTTTCAAATTTTCCTAGTCAAGATTTCTTTCTCAGAGAAGAAAATTAGACAGGTGCAGCACACCAAATAAGATGAACTTTGTCCTCAAAGAAAATTGGTTTTTCCTTTTCAATTTCATTTCAAAGAGATCTGACAAGTGTGGCTTTGAACAAACTTTAACAGCACAATATCCTTTGTGTAAGTTTTCCCCTGTCAGCTTTTCCATTCCAGCAGGAACTTAGAACAAAGTGGATGTTGCCCTTTGAGTTGAGAACTTCATCAGTTGAATGAACACTAGTATAGTGCAGTGAAATTGAGGGCATACTCTCTCCTCGAATCTCAACAGTGCAGTCTCTCAACAAATATAATTTCTCTATCTGGTGCAAGGAAAGTCACTAGCTATACATTCAGTTTCATACACTTGCTTTCTTTCTTCTGCATAGTAAAAGCCAAGCTATTTGGCAATATACCCACTTGAAACTTTTACAGATTATACTAAGAAGTCTTCCATTGTGCACATAACACAAATCCACATCACTTTGTGATGACGTTTGGTGCTATTCTATTTTCTATCAAAATCATAAGGAGTCTGATTTTGAGAAGTACAGAATCAGACTTTTAAATTGTGCTGTCCTTGTAAGTGAAAGAAAAAAAGTTTTTGTATTTGGTTTGTTTTGCTTCATTTTAAGCTATTTTTGAAGCTTTGCAATGGTTTAAAAATAAAATTCAAAAGCAGAAAATAAAACACAAGAAACAATTTCACAAAGATTCTAATCATTATTGCACAAAAACTTGCTATGGCTACTCGTTCCTTAGAGCTTTAGAAAGTGTGTAATTGTGCTTCTTTATGCTGATAACTAATTGCTTTGACAGGTTTATTTTTCTTTGCATATTCTCCTAACTTTCTTAAGTTTTTTTTTTAAATTAGTACAAATGCCCCTTGCTATCTTTTACTTTCTCTTGTCTCCAACTGTTCCTTTCATCTTCTTTTTTTTTCCCTATGCATTAATATTTAAAGATTGTACTGGTGTCAAACATTCATGTAGAGACAACTTAAATGCAAAGTGGGTAAGGTTACAGAATAAGTCCATGCCCAATTTAATTACAGCATTTGATTAACACAGATTGTAAGTAGTTTGAACTAAGAATTTTAAGTTGTTTGGCTTGAATATTACAAAGGCTAACCAGAGATGAAGTGTAACTCTCCTAAAAACTGCCAGAAAACACTCTGATTAACCAATTTAGAAGTACTATTTAATTAAGAAACTAAATATCTTTAGATCACAGAAATTCATGTTTATTGATAAGATAAAATATTTATTACCAGAGAGCTGAATTAGCGAAAAGAGCAGCTCTAATCAGGTGCTAACTCCCAGAGAAATGTTGGCTGAAACTGAAAATGAGATACTTATGAGTGAACATGGCTTGTTTATCCAAAGGCTATGCTTCTTGCCGACAAACTCAGTATCCTTGAAAGGATGGAGTTGATGAAGTCTGTGGCCAAGTTCCTAAATGAGTTCGATAGATACTGACTGCCCATAGCAAGTGCTAATTGAGAAAAATGACTGGGCAAGGAACAAAGGGCAAAGAACAGAGATGGAGGAAAACTGCTCTATAGTTGAAACCTGAAAACATCTCCAAGGGCAAGGAGAAAGAAATCCAGGCCTTTCATATTTATTGCCCCCATTTTTTTTCTTTTTAAATGAATATAGTGCTGTTTCTCAAAAATTTATAAATACATAGATGACATGGATACATTATATGCTCCTGGAGTAAATTTCCGAGTTCTAGCAAAACGTCTCTATGGAGTAAACAATCTGAATTGATATCTTTTCCATCTTAAGAAACATGAAAATGGAAGTGACACCAATTTCTCTTTGTAAGATATTGTTTTGTGATAATTGGTTTGTGTGGTTTTTAAGCACATCTCGAATGGGGGTAAAATCAGGTTTAAATTATGTAGATTGAGGGCAAATGAAGTAAGGTGAGTGTTGTTCTTTAAATCTTTAATTTCTATAATTTTAGAAACAATTTGAATTCAGAGATTTGTACTTATGTGTTTTTATAGGTAGAATATAATTTTTGATAGAGTAAAATTGCTGTAATGAGCATGCTATATTTACACATTTAATCATGTCAAAGACAAACTAAGTTCCAATATCTTTTAAAAGCCAACAGCTTTTGAATGACATTGCAATGACAGAAACAGGCCATTATATATCTTTTTGTAACTTGCAAAATTGTGTGGGAGAAAGTTTAAACTATAATGGAAACTATAGTCTACATTTAGTGGCAATGCTCTAATATGTGTTCATCAATTGTAACAAATGTACCACATTAATGAAGGATGCTAATGTAGGAAAGTGTGGGAGGGGTAAGGAGTGGGACATATGGGAATCCCCTACACTTTTTTTTTTTTTTTTGGTTACATATCCCCCCCTTTCTGCTTGCTCTTGCTGTGTTCATTTCTCTGCGTTCTTCTGTGTCTGCTCTGTCTCCCCCTGCTGCGGCGACATGCCAAGTCAGGTCACTTCGCAGGTGGCTCTGCTCCATTCACGGGGGGTCTGCTTCCATTCACGGGCGGGTCTGCTCCGTTCGCAGGCGACCTGCCCTGCCCATGGTGGCTCTGCCCCGCCCATGGCGGCTTGCCCTCTCAAGACAGTCTGCCCGCTCGGAGAGGCCCCGGGAACTGAACCCAGGGCCTCCCATGTGGTGAACTGGCGCCCTATCCACTGGGCTACAGCCGGCCCCTGGCCCCTACACTTTTTATGTAACATTTATGTAATCTAAGTATCCTTAAAAAAAAAAAAAAGCCAACAGCTTTCAAAACAGAGTTATTAGCCAGGTAGAACCATTTACCTGTTAGCAATTACTTCAAATTATAAAAATCAACACACACAATTCATACACACTTACACAAGCCCTATTTATTCTAGCTTTGCAAACTTACTAGTAAAAGAGATCAAGTCTAAGGTAGAGTTTTATATCAGAGTATTTGACAGGCATTTCTTGTTTGGATGAATATTGCCTAGCAAGACTTACTAGAAAGAGTTTGGAAGCAGAGATGATAGAATCTTTGTCCTGGGCATATTTTATACATTTATTTACTCTCAGAAAGAAGTTTTCTAAACTCAGAAAGTATATTTCTTGCATCTTAGATCCTATAGTTAATCTCACTACTATTCCATTCCATAATGGTTAACCTACAATGTCAACTGAAAAACTACTTTATACAATATTCAGGAAAGCAGAAATCAAAACTAGGCAACTCTACAATGTAAACATTTAAAATATGTAATACTCTAACCTTCTCTTATCCATTCTTCACAAAATTGACAATTACACATATTTTATTGAGACATATTTTGTTTCTTCTTCCTGTGTTTGGGCATAATACATTAGTTGATTCTAGGGCTGAAGAATGTATTTATAACCTAGAAATTAGAGTTCAGTGTATTATCCTATTAAAATAATGTATTACAGTATTATCAACATCATTATTACAAAATTAGATTCAGAGCAATAAGCCAAATTTGACCTGAGGACCATGCAGCCATAAATCTACCAGAATTGCTCTAGGAGCCGTTTTGCTGATAAGGAATTCCTATGCACTGGCCTCTTGAGACATGTTAGATTCGTACGCACCAGACATAAGAATATCAAGCATTTCTGTTTGAATGCCAAAGAGAACACATTTAAGCAGATAACATTTTATAACAGCAAAAAATAAAGTGTTTCTATGTGAAATGAGAGAATCCATCAATCTCTAGTTGGAGGAACTTCAAATGGACATTAAAGTAAGAATCCTAAAATAACTATATATAATATTGACGGGCTTCACAATTAAATATAGTGCCCAGAGTGATGAAAAATTATATCATACTGTCTGTAATTGATGTCTCCTAGGAAAAATGATAACTCAAACAAAATTTATCTGTTTCCTCCACACCTTGCATTTCTACTCCTTTTCCCCACTGACCACTTCATCTCTTCCATCCCAGTCCCAGTCATTTAAGATTCTCACTGTCTTTATAAGGAAAAAAAATAAGAATAGAATTTTGTACCTAGAAATGCTCACATTAATAGCTTAGTTTACACAGTGTTATTTACCCACAAAGAAAGAAATCCTGACGTGTTAGCTGAGTCATTCAGCATCACTAAAATACTTCGTGGCAGGTTCTCAATTAGAACACATACTCTCTTGATTGATAAAATACAATATATCCTCTTCCTATGATTGTTTTTATTATTAGTTAGCAAATCATAAAGCCAAAATTGTGTATTACTGACTGTGAAAATGTAGACAGCCTCAGATTCAGTTGTTTTATGTATTTGGGTGAGGTGGGATTTGAAGTAGGGAGTCTAGCCAAATTACCTTTGCATTTTGCAAAACCTCCACCAGTGATAACTATAAATAGAAAGAAAAATATTTCTTTTGGACCTATTAAAATTTCAAAAAGTAGGTAGAGCTCTCATTTAATGTCTATGTTTGTCTGTAGGAAAAGATTAATGGATGGACATTATGGAAATATTTTTAATCTAAGATTTCCTTCTCATAAAAAAATGTTTCCTTCCTTTAAAGTTCCATCAAAAACAAGTTAGCTGAAGATTCTCCAGACTCATAATTTAATTACTTATTACTAGTAAGTATAAATTCTGTATGAAGTCTGTCCACACCTCGTCACAAGTATGTTCTCAGGGTGGTCGAAGGCAGTGTTTCCAGACATAAATGTGCATACAGAGAACACCAGGGTCAGAGATGCTACAGCTCCAAAAAGCACCCAGGTAAGGCCAGTGCTGCTCCCCTGGGACCACGTGATGAGTAACTATGGTGTTGCCTGAAGAAAGGATGTCGGGTGAAGGGTCCTAAGATTTGGATGTGGGTTCTCATCTTAGCTGTGCATTTTTAGCCACATGCAAATGTCCGATGTAGCTCTTTCCTTAATTACCTGCACAACCTTGCTAAAGTGATTAACTACTCTCAGCTTTAGTGTCTTCACCTATGAGAATTATCTTAATTTCGCCGCTCCGAGAATTGTTCAAAGACCAAAAGATATCTTGCATTGAGAATGCTTCATATATCATGAAGTGCTATATGATTAATGTTAGTTATTAATGTATGATTTCAGGGTCCTCTTCTGACTCATTGTAACTTTAGTTTTTGAGAACTAAAATCTATTGGCAGAAAAAAAAATTGGCTGTGATTACCAATTATTAAAATCACATGATCAAATTCTAGGAAAAATATAGGCAACAAGCATTTGAATGAGGCTTATTCCCTAATTAATAAAAGTACAAAATTAAATAACAAGATTAATAAACCTGTCAGGCAATTTTTTTCATCATGACAATGCTTAGTGATGGGGAGGGTACAATGAGATAGATGGCCACCATGATATACTACTGGGGAGAGTGTAAATTGGTACTCAGTTTCTGTAATGGATTTTAGAAATATGTGTTAAAAACCTTAAGAAGTGTTTGCTTTTAAACCCAGTAACTTCACTGCTAGGAATCTATTTTAAGGAAATAATAAAATATAGGGTAAAAATCAATTTATGCATCAAAATGTCCACTACAGAATTATTATCGTAATAAATTTTGCAATATCATGCATATCCAGGAATAGAACTACTGCTAAATAAAACATGCATTAACATAATGGAATATGATACAGTCATTAAAACTTATGCTTTTGAATACTATTTAATAGTATGGGAAAATGCTTGTGTCAAGTAAAAATAGAAAGGTAAAACTTTATTCAGGAACTTTAATTTCTTATTTCGTCAGTTCAATAGATTAGAACAAGGCTATCCTCCATAGCAAATTATGTGAAATAGAAGAGCCTTAATAAGCAGTGGAAACTCAAATGTTTTAAATATATATTAATGCTGATGAACTTAGTAGTATAATACTAGGAATCTGTATTAATCAGAGTTTTGGAAAAAAGAGATTTTTATATAAAGATGTTTAACAAAGCATTTTACTATTAAACAAACAAACAAACAAACAAAAAAACAAAATAGCCAGTTACAGGTGGAGAGTATTAAATGATGGCTCAGGCCGACTTGCCCTGGTATAGAATATAAAGCCAGCATTCATATAATATTTCATATGGTTAACCATATGACTAAGTGATCATAATATTTAGAAAGACAAAAAGATGCAAATCTGCACATAAAATATGATTCAATCTTACTGGAATAAAATGCCCCAGATATTAAGAGGAATCACTTTGTTATGAGATAATGAATCATTTTAAACACTTTTCCTATTTATTTTTTATATTTAGCATGTATTATTTATGTTACTTTTTTTTTCAATCACTTCACATTGCATGTATGCTTTGGGGAAACAGGCGTGGGAGATCTGATGGTGTAGTAATTCATCAAACTATCTATTAGTATTCTGTAAACAATAACAGTTGGGCTGACTGGATATTTTGCATTTTCACCTTTTATCAATTATTCTGATGTCAAATGAGTAATTTCATAATTCCTATAGACATAATAGCTACAAAAATTATCTACAAGGAAACGGAAACCAGGATTTAGGTAATTTCCTTTAGGACCCTACAATTTTATTTCTGCTAAATTATAGACAGGTGAACCTGCTCCCATTCTCATTACTGAGGTAGGTGATTTCAAGAAATTATGCCTGGTTCTAGGGTTCTATTAAATCTACAAATACTTATAAGGAAATGTGATTGAATTACCACTCTTTAAGGTGCATAAAGTAGTATGTTCAGGCACTTTGCCCCACTATCCCCCCCACACACACACACTCCTGTGATATTTCAGTCTGAGTCCTTTATTCAACAGATATTTTGGGGTACTACTACATAGTACTATACCAGGTACCATAGGAATTCAAAGATAAATATGGATCCAATCTTAAGATACTTAATATATAAAAAGGAAATATGATTTAGTCACAGAAAATGCAATATGACAGCAATGATGCAATTATAAAAGAGATACAATGAATCTAATGGAAAACCAGGGTGGGTCACTTCTGGTGGGGCAATGAGGGAAGACTTCTAGTGAAAAGTAGCCTAGAGAGGGAATAGGACAGGTGCAGTGGCCAAAAATAAAGAGAAGACTTTCTGACACAGAAAATGACAAAAACGAAAGCAACAAACAAACAAATAGCAAATGAAAACCTGACACATCCAGGAATACTGTACTCTTTTATTTGAATTAAAAGTATGTGCAGGTTGGGGAAAAATTACCCGAAAATTTTGCTGAAGTCAAATCATCAAGTGTTCTGAGTTTGGGGCAAGGTATTTAACCTTCATTTTGTAGGGAATGGGAAGTCATTGAAAGTTCTTGAGCATCAATATTACACAATTACAATCACACTTCAGGAAGATTCTTCTGTCTTTTGTTGTTTATGTGCAGAAAGAAATTTGTAGGAAACTGGACCTACGGAGATTATATGGGAGACATACAGACTAGAGTTTCAATTCTATCTCAATCATCTCACTATTTGTATCAACCTGAAATATTTCAGGGGTGTCATTCACAGCATAGTCAAAGTGATCAAAACCCCCATGAAGAGGACAATGCACCTCTGTACAGTCAGACACAATGGCTGTTCATGTGTTTGGAGATTTTGCACCTCTAGGAAGTGATAGAGCAGTCCCGGTTCTGGGTAATATGGAGGAATAAGCACATACCACCTGTCTCTCCTGCTGAATGCAACTATAAAAACTGAAGGTGTGCAGTATCACTTTGAGGACTTTGAAAAGAGAACAATAGCAGAGAGACTGGAGAAAAAGACCCACATTCAAAGTACCACCAAAACTCTTGTGAGTTGTTTTGGTCAGCCACAGGCGTGCCTTTTGAAATATACCAAAGATTGGTCAGTCTTTATAAGGGTATTTATTTGGGGTAGAAGCTTACAGTTACCAGGCCACAAAGCATAAATTTCTTCCCATACCAAAGTCCACGTGTTGGAGTAAGATGGCTGCCGACGTCTCCAGGGTTCAGGCTTCCGGGTTCCTCTGTTCCCGAGGCTGCGTTTCTCTCCGGGCTTAGCTTCTGTTTCCTTCATGAGTTCAGCTGTAGACCATGAGGCTTTCTATGCTTTGCATCTCTCCACAAGGCCAGCTGTAGACTATAGGGCGAACGGCTCACTCCAACATCAGAACTGCTTCTCAAATCTCCTTCTCCAAATCTCTGCTTCTCTCAATCTGCTGCTCTGCTTCCTCTTATCTAGCTGTTTATACTTGAGACCACGCCCACCGAGGGGTGGGGCTCAACGTCTCACTGATGTGGCAGTTAACGCCCTACTCATAACTTAATCATGCCCAGATGAACAGATTAGTTTACAAACATAATCTAATCTATATTTTTGGAATTCATAATTAAATCAAACTCAAACCATTACATGAGTTGACCTTTTTTTTTTCCTCCACGGCCTCTTAGCTTGAAATCCAGAGGTCAGCATCAGCATGGACAGAGAGAACTCTAGGGGTAGCTCAGTAGTTCCGACTCAAAGTGATTAGGAAGCGAACATGTATTGCTCAACGAGAACATGGAATTTCCTATATTTATTATTTTTCTTTCTATTCTCTCATGCCCCTTTCCCCAAGCAACCATATGGTCACAGTGGCACAGGCTGTAATGCAAGGAGAGACCACAGGAGCCAAAAGGAAGGTGAACCTTTCTCTCTAATTGGTAAAGCTGTGATTCCAAAAGAGAGAGGCAAACCACTGTTGCTTTTTAAAATTCTCTTGGGGCCGGCTATAGCTCAGTGGATAGGGCACCGGTACACCACATGGGAGGCCCTGGGTTCCGTTCCCGGGGACCTCTCTGAAGGGGCAAGCCGCCGTGGGCGGGGCAGAGCCGCCGTGGGCGGGGCAAGTCGCCCACGAACAGAACGGAGACACCGGTGAGCAGAGCAGAGCCACCCACCAGTGGGGCAAGCCGACCACGAGTGGGCAAGGCCACCGCTCACCAGTGAGCTGACTCGGTGTATAGCCGCAACGGGGGGAGACAAAGCAGACACAGAAGAATGAAAAAAAAAATGAACACAGCAAGAACAAGCAGAAAGGGGGGGGATATGTAAAA
>PVKH010036371.1:0-11598 GCA_004027955.1 Chaetophractus vellerosus | reverse complement strand
GTGAGCTGACTCGGCACGTCACAGCAACGGAAGGAGACAAAGCAGACACAGAAGAACACAAAAATGAACACAGCAAGAACAAGCAGAAAGGGGGGTGGGGGGATATGTAAAAAAAAAAAAAAAGGAGAGAGATGGATTTAAATCCAGACAGTCTGACTTCACATCTAGGAAATTTAATCATTGCCTCTCACTGACTAATGATATGTTTGATATGTTACAGCAAACATTTGTCAGATTTAAATGTTATAATTCTGTAGGTAAAAACAAATGTAGAGCATTAATAGCTTGAAATGTTATCTCAAGATGGCTTCATTTTAGACTATTAGCTACAATGACTTTCCCTGTGTTTTTGTTGTGGTCCTAGTTTTGCTTTATTTGCATCTTTCTTTAAGCCAAATGCCTGTGTTAAGCGCATTTTCCTGCTAATCAGCTGAAATTACATTTTCAACTGGAGTATGAGAGGTTTGACATGTCCCTAATTAATACCGGATATTAAGAGTCTCTTCTCTCTTGGTAGAATTTCCACCTATCTGCCTATTTCTTTCTGATTCTTCCTGTCAGATGAAGTGGTCTCCTTGGGCAACTCTCACAAAGAGCCTCCCCAACTGCCACCTTCTTGCTAACAGTTTCTAGAGCCTCAAAATAATATCTCAGTGACAAAATGCCCTGGAATGGTGAATTTTTTTTCTAATTTCTCTCCTCCAAAGTGGTGCACAAAGTTCAAAAGTCAGTCCAAGCGATTTTGGCCACTGCATAATGGAATCTCAAGGTGAAAAATTTATGTGATTGAACTATATGTAATGTGAATATAGAGTTTATTAACCAAAATTGGATATTTTAATGGGGAGCTATTAACAATTATACTGGGCCAACAGTTATAAAACAGAAACATCTTGAACAAAACTGTACATACAGTTTCTAGTCATGGTACATAATCAACTTGGCACCGCACAAGTGATTAAAAGGTCATTTGAAGGCATTCTTTGTCTTGACTCTTCACGTCATCAGCTTCCCCAATATTTTGGACACAGTTTCCTTGTTTAAATTCACCTTACTTCTTCCCTAGATATACTTTTTTTCCAAAAATGGTCATAGCAATTACTCCTATGCTCCTTTGTCATGAGATTCTGCCACTTCTTCCATTTAGAGGTAAAGTCTATTCTCCCTGCTCTTGAATTTGGGCTTGTCTTGTGACTTGCCATGCCCAATAACATGTTGAGGGACTGATGTTATGGTACCTATGGAGTGTGGGCTTCAAGAGACTTTGTAGCTTCTTCCTGTAGCTCTTGAAATGCTGCCACGAGACCAACGTCAGGTGAAGAAGCTCAGGATGAAACGTTCCGTAGCCAGACAAGCTGTCCCTACTGAGGCCAGCCCTAGACCACACACCCGCTGAGTGAGGGAGGACAGGTGAGACCACAGGAACTGTCCAGGCAACCCACAGAATTGTGAGAAATAATAAACCATTTTTTGTTTCAGGCCACTAAGTTATGGGATAGTTTGTTACACAACAAAGGATAACTGGAAAGAAATGCCTAAGGGAAATTATTTTTCCCTCCACAGTTCTTTGACACTTTGTAACTTAATAACTACAATAATGTCTTTTGGGATTTACTCTAGGCACCTAATTCTAAAGACTGTGCAGGTTTTAAAACCACCACAGTCCTTAGCAAATGGCTTCTCTGCTACCAGCTAAGGAGGCAAGATTGCCACTGGCCAGCTCTTTGGCATCTAGTAGAAAATCAGTGACGTAAAGGGCTTATGTTGTACCAAGTCAGGGACCATCCTCATGTCTCTAAAGCTTTCACAACTTAGAAAACACATTTTTCTGCTTCTGGTTCTGGATCCAAAATTAGTATAATGTCAGTAGTCCTCAAATAAGCAACATCTTTTCCTGCCTGAGCTCAAGAGCCACTGTTCATTCATCAACAGCCACCATCACCATGGTCCAAGCTGAACTGGGGAATTCACGTAATATCATGCAACTCTCACAACACCAAGAAGTACATGACATTGGAGATGATGCATTCCTTCTCAGGTGTCCCCAAATGGTAACTGAGAATATCAGCACTCCAATTCAACAACTATCTTATGGTAGAACTTGTGGGATTTCCTGATTATTATTATCTACCTTAATGTCCCAATGGAGAGGGTACTGACCTCTTCAAAGGGCCTTTCTGTAAAACCCACAGATTCCACTACTCCATACCTGGAGAACAAGGAGCAACTAGAACTCTTATACCCATGTAAATCAACGTGCCATCATTTCCTGGGGTTATGGCTTAGATGAGATTAACTCCATAAGGAGGCTAAGAACTGGTTAATGCTTTTAAACAATATCCAAAGAAATAATTGAGATATTGGCAGGGCCCTAGATAAATTTTCACTTGAATGCCTCATTGAACCACTCAAAACTCTCCTTTATCCCAAACTAGGTAATTGTCTCAGAGATAGGATTAAATTCTGGGAGGTGGTTTTCAGCAAGATTCAAAAGCCCATTTGCAGCCATATAAATCCCTTTATCTATAAGCATTGGGGAAACTCAATGAATGACATGATAAGTGTCACTTAGGAATCTGTGGTGACTCATTAACAACTTTTTATTTGCTGTAGTAAAATATCTGCTAGCTATCTAGTAATGCTACTGCCAGGAGCGGTAACAGGTAGCAGTCACTCACACACCACCACCAAGCTGGGAGCTAACTCCCTCTTACAAACAAGAATTTACAAATTTCCTTAACTCAGTAAATTTTTTCTGAAAATGCCACTAGTCTAGTTAAAAAAAAAACAACCAAAAACCCAAGACAGCCTCCTTACATGAAGAAGAGCTAAAGAACTTAAAAATATCAGATTAAAACACAGCTGCTCAAACACATATTTTCAAATGTTTTGGATCTTAAGACAGCTTGCCTAAAGGAGTTTTGCAATTTTTTTCACATGCAATATTCTGGCCTTGGAAGTGCTAAAATTCCTTGAGGAAGCTGCTGGCAACATTTTTGTTTCATTGGAGAAAGAATGTGGGAATCAGTTTACTCTGGGCTCTGATCAAACTATAAATGGGAAGTGCTGAAAATTATAATTTCAACTATCTGTGGCACACATATAAATCTTTTAAGTACTTGAAAATCAGAGGCCAATTCTTTAAAGCACAAAGAAAAGTCATGACTATAAAAAGTTTAATGAGTTTTATGTTTCTTATTATAAGAGATTGTAAACTCACCACAGAAGAGTTGAAAAATATAAAAATCTAAATAACTAAATCTAAAATAAAAATAATCTATAATCTACTGAGATTATAATATCCTAACATGATTATCAACTAGAAAGTTCTTTAGTTGTTTCTTCAGATCTGTATGTAAAAGCAAATTTAAAACATAAAATGTTTAAACCTCTGTATACAGACTTACCACTTTTTATTTTGTATACTGATTTTTGCCTTGTTACACAGAACAATTATAGAGAAGACACAAATTTTAAGAGATGTATTTCTTTAAGAACTCATATTAGCTTTCAGGACCAGGAAGGGCTCAAGTAACCTATCTTACTAGGGATGGAGGGAAGAAAAGGCCACCTCCAGTAATATTCTGGTTCTTTGATAAATCTTGTTTTCTTCATAAATGGCTATATTCCTGCTATATGGTACAAATGGCAGCAACCCCTTCTGTGGACAAGGTCACCATGGAGTACACCCAAGGTAACAGCATGGGGCCTGGTTCTAGGCCCTCCAACACAAGGGCTTCCCATTACCTGACTTATTTACTACTGTATCTTCAAGGCACAAAGTAAACATTAAAGTTTGTTGGTTTTTTGTTTGTTTGTTTGTTTGTTTTGATAACTAAATCATTAAGGCACTGTTACCTACTTTTTATTTTTTCAATTCATAGTTCACAAGTTTATTTTGAAAAACACTGCAGTGATCTTGTACAGTAACCTCATCTTATAGGTAGGGGAGAGAATAAAATCAGTTCATTCAAAACAACTCACCAGGTTCTGACAATAACAAAAAACAACATTGGACAGAGATTGGAAGGAAAATAAACTGAATGCAGACAAATAATGCAATTAAATTAAACGGTATCCCTGAAAATAAAACAATTTGAAAAGTCACAAATAGAGGGGAGGCCTTGGCACTTATTTTTAAAAATGTTTATTATAAAGTGCCAATGATTGTTTGCTGCTACCCTACTAATGATTTCCTAAAACTGAAGGCAGAGATTTCCTTTTGGGGTTTCCTGCCAGAAGTACTGGGACTTCTTCCCTTCATCAAAGCCCTTGATTAAGGCAAGAGCCAGTAAATGGGCATTCATTACTCTTTCACCTCCATGGAAATATCAACATTATAATGAGTTTGGAGTAAACAGTGATGAAAAAAACATGGAATCATATAGGACAAAAAAGAAAAGAATCTCTTTTTTGATGCCAATATCTGGAATGTTATAGTTTTATAAGCTTCCTGTACCTTCTAATAAGGTGTTCTTTTTTTTTTTTATACCCTGTAATCTTCCACCATCGCCCTCAAAACCAGTCTCTGGCTTGTTCTCTATTGCATCCTTAGTGCCTAGAACAATATTTGGCATATAGTAGGTGCTCAATAATTAGCTGTGGACTTCCTGGGGGTAGAAGTTACCCTCTGGTCTCCACTGTCTCTCTCCTTCTCCTCCACCATGTACACCACCATCCAGGACTTACTGTCTCAAAATACCAAGTTAGCCATGCCCTCTCCAACCAAGAATCAACTAGAGATTGCCTTTCCTAATACATCCATAGCCAACAATTCTTGCTTTCAGGACTCTGTATCATTGCCATTTTCCTACCTCTCTGGCCAGTGCCAATATCACTACCTTCAAACACTTCTGTTTCCATAAAGCTTCCTCATGGCCTGTTCCCAGCCACCACTCCTGCCAAATTCCATGCACATTCCCATCTTTAGGATGGCTCGTCCCTGACTCAGAGAAGCCTATGATCCTTCCTACCTCTCAAAATCCTATTTATGCTTCAAGGGAAGTTCAAAGCTTGCTTTATGAAATGTCTTTCTCTTCTTACTCTATGTTGATTGTTCCTTTCTTTGAATTCATACTTACTACTTTATTCTCCTATTTGTATAGGGTTCACCTCTCCAATTACATTCCCTGCACATTTTTTCCCCAACAATTCTCCAGTCGTATCTTAAAGTAATTAGCATTAAATCTGTGAGATTGTGTATCAAAGGGTCAGAACTCACTGAGGCTGCCCACTAATGGGTAAAAGGCTAATTCAATTTATCATCCGGGTCTTGCTGAATGCACAATCTTGTCATGCATAAGTCATAAAAACGGATTTGAATGTTTCAGCCCAATTAGAATGATAGTCTATGAGTATATGAGTGTGTGTGTGCATAAGTAAATATGTGTTTTTATCCTAAAAGATAGATCCCAGCTATCTTTTCCATTCCCTCTCCTGGTACTTCTCTTTTCCCCTTTCTGAAGAAATTATCATGCTCAACCTCATAATGTTAGATATTGTATTGGCCCAAAATGTTTAAGGCTTTACTGATAAGGCCCTGGAATGACTCTTATGACAGTGTCCCCCAAAAGCTTTATCCCTGATAAAAAAAATATGATCCAAAATCTATCCCCAAGAAAAGCATATCTAGGATACGATCTATAAATATCCATGGTGCTGATGATTTCCTATAAACCATTTATCTGCTTAGTTGCACTTATTATCCCAATTTCACACATATTCATTTCCTCTTGAATAGGAAAAATGTTTCTTGATGAAGCAACTATTTTCTAAGCCCTTTTGATATTGCTAGTTTGCTTGCTCAGTCTTCATACCAGCCAGATGAAATGAGAATATAATTTTAATTTACCAAGAGGTAATGAATAAAATAGGCTTCTAATATAGTACTATCCAATAGAATTTTATGTAATGATGGAAATATTGAATAATCTGCACTGTCCAATGCTGTATCCACAAGCTACATGTGGCAACAGATCAATTGAAATATAACCAGTGGGACTTAGGAGCTGGATTTTTCATATTAGTTAATGTTAGTTAATTTAAATTTAAATAGCCAGATGTGACTAGTGACTACCAAACTGGACAATGTGGTCTTAACAGAATCAGCACTTTAGTTATATTATACTTTTACTGAAAATACAGAGGATAAATCAATAGTACTCAGGATAAAATGATATCTATTTTAATAGTAAACACTTCTCATACTTGCAGTTGACATCTCCGAGTAAATAAAAAGAGATATTTGGAAAGAATATTTCCCAGGAGTCAGAAGATGTGTGTTTGAAGCTTTATACCTAACTAGTCATTTGGCCTTGGGAAAATTGCTTTCTTTCTCAGGGCCTCAACAGCTTGGAATATATGAAATTATTTGATTATATATGAGTCTTCTTAGTCTCATGTTTATTCTTAATACCTAGAGGATATTTTTGAGAATCAAATGAGAAAAAAATACATATAAATGCTTTGCAACCTGGAAAGTGACACATCAATGTCCACATAATAAATTTTAAAACTGATTCAGGATTATCAATTCTGAAATTTACTAGGATCTTGACACTGAATCCTTAGTTCATAAGTATTTCTGGACCATCACAGAATATATACTGGTATTTGTAAATAAGCATCTGTAACTTTTCAGATTTTTTGTTGTTATGTTTAAAGGTAAAGTAAATAAAGTCTGGAGAACCTTGACTGTGGCAGTTTGATATTGTTTATGAATTCCAAAAACAGATATTGGATTATATTTGTAAACTGGTCTGTTCCTCTGGGCATATTAGATTATACTGGATTCAGAGGTTTCACTTTTATTTCATTAAATAATGATTAAGGCTTTGATTGGGCCACATCAGTAGGATGTTGAGTCCCTGCCCCCTTGGTGGGTGGAGACTCAAAGAGAAACTGCACTGCAGAGAAGGGAGGGGAGAGTTTTGATCCTGGAGCCTGGGAAGTAAACACACAGAGAAGCAGATATGAGAGGAATGAGAGAAGTTTCCATTACACATGGCAGAGGCCCCAGGAAGAGAGATGAGCCATCCACTTGATAGTTTACAGCTGGCTTTGTGGAGAGAGCAGAGCAGCTGAGCCTGGAGAGAAATGAGCCCTGAGAGAGAGAAGAGACTTATCCCAGTCTACAGTTGATATTGAAAGAAGCTGGGACCATGTGTCCTTAAGAAGAAGAGGAAGCCTGAACCCTTGCTGAAGTCGGCTGCCATCTTGCTCCAACACATGGCAACAGACTTTGGTGAGGGAAGTAACTTAGGCTTTATGGCCTGTTACCTGTAAGCTTCTACCCCAAATAAATACCCTTTATAAAAGCTAACAGATTTCTGGTATTTTACATCAGCACCCCTTTGGTTGACTAATACACTTGACTAATACAGATTTTGGTACCAGGAGTGGCTTTTGAAAAACAAAATCCTAAAGATTTTTTTTTTTTTTTTGCATCTGTTCTGGAGTATTTGAAATAGATTCTGTAAACAGATTAGATTTGAAGGCACTAATGACTTTATTTCCAATGATCAAGGTGGTGCTGATAGTCCCAGGTTTTGATTTGGAAATAGATATATGCAAAATATTGCCTTTGTTTTTTTTATCCTTTTTTTATTATTATTTTTAAATTTTTTTAGGATACATCAATTTACATAAATGTTACACAGAAATTTTAGGAGTACCCATATGCCCCACCTCCCACACCTCCCACAACCTCCCATATATACATCCTTCATCAGTGTGACACATCACATGTAATAGATATAAATATTTTGAGGCTTTGCCACCATGCATGGACCACAGTTCAGACTGTAGACCACCCTCTCTCCCACACAGTTCTGCATGATACATGATGATATAAAATGGCCTATATCCTCCATTACAACATCACCCAAGACAATTCCCAAGTCCCCAAAAAGCCCCTGTATTACAGCTGCCCTTCCTTCTTCCTGCCCCCAAAGTGTCCAGTGGCCCCTGGCTCCACATGGTTTTGTAATTTCTTCCATTGCATGAATCACAACAAGTCTATAACAGGACACCAACAAGTCCACACTAGTCAATACCTCTTTCCCCAATCCCGAGGAGTCTAGAATGGTGATGTCCCCTCCACCACCAAGTGGGAGGGGGCTTATATCCCATGGATACGATGGAAGAGATTATCCTGCCTGCAGCTGCAGGCTCTCTCCATTCCCCAGGATAGCCATCGTCCATCATCAAGTCCAAACTAGGTGTCCTGGGAAAATATTGCCTTTGGATACTCCTACTCAGCTACCTATAAGAGGCAAAATTCTGGGTGACCCTGAATTTGAACTCTTAGGATATTTTTGTCAAGCTAGTGAATATAATAAGATGGGCTGGCTGGTCCTACATTTGCTGATAAAGTTGTTAAAGAAAAGGATGAGCTCAGGGCTTCAAATTTCCAGCTGCATGAATGACATAAAGATTCCTATGTGTACCCTGTAAGAAACTCTTGTCTCCTTTAGCTGCTGAGTTGAGATTTCTGCAAACCAAACGTAAAAAGTCCCATCATGAGAGTAGCTGAATTACAATGCAAATTGAACACTCAGCCTTGCAGGGTATCTGCTGTTAAAGTGAAGCCACTGATTGGGAAGGAATGGTATCCTGAAAATTGGCATAGGGACATATGGGAAGGTCAAAATGAAGGTGGGGACATTGAACCCCTAAATACTGCTGAGTCTTCTTTACCAGATAAACCTGTAATGTCCTCCTCTGAGGAAACAACTCTTTTATCTCTCTGTGAGGAGATTAACCCTGCTTTGCCAGATGAATCTGTAATGGAATTCCCTGAGGTAGTTGATTTATAAGACACTGTTAATTTCTCTCAGGACCCAACCCCACCACCCCTTTTTGCTTCCAGAACTATAATCCCAACAGGCCCCAAAAGGTGACTATGACCCATGAGAGAGGTGCACTACACTCCAAATGAATGCATAAGTTTTCTAATTTATACAGAGAGAAATCAGCGGAATATGCATGGGTATGGAAATTAAGATGTGGGATGATGGTGGAAGGAACATATATCTTGAACTGGCTGAATTTATTTGTATGAGCCCACTAAGCAGAGATTCTGAATTTGGTGTTGTAGCTCAAGGGAAGAGAAAGGGCTCTAACAGTTTGTTCAGTTGATTGGCTGAAACATGGACAATGGTGGCCTATACCAAATGATATTGAAATAACTTCCTTGGTACAATGTAGAAGATATCCAGAAGGCTTAGGGAGAATGTAATGTTAGAGTGGATTTATCATTTAAGATCTGCTTACCCATCCTGGGTGGGTCCAGAGGACATACCTTTCACCATGACTGTGGGAAATAAATTTAAGTGAAGAGTCCCAGGATCCCTGAAGAGCTCTGTGGTTGTTCTTCTCTTTAGGTCAGCTATTACTGTGGGACTTGAACTGGAACCTTATATACAATGGGGAAAATTGGATCCTGGATTGGTAGGAGCCAAGTGGAGGTACTTAATTACAAAAGACAAGGTGGGTGTGGCTATTGTAAGGGAGAGCAGAATTAAAGCAATAATCAGAATAATCCGACTCATAGAGACCTATGACATTGGCCAGTTGGTCATGGGTAGGTACCTAGCAGCAAAACAGATCGGCAGTTTACTAAATTCTTACTTGATCCGTATAAGCTGAAAAGCTTAGGTCAAGTGAGCAAAGTCTAACTTGAATCACAAAAACAGAGAGTCATGGTTCCTCATCAATTCCCCGGGTTTGAGACCACTTCCAAACCTAGAAGCCCTGGAATGAAGGGAAGATCAGGTCTCCCTGGGGACCCCGCCACACTGTCAATAATTTATACTGTTAATCTTCTTCACAACCTTCACCAAAAGGACTAATGGTCTTTTACCAGGATGACCGTGCATTGAGAAAAAGGAAATGACCAAGCATTTGGGGGATTACTGGACGCTGGCTCTGTATTAGTCAGCCAAACAGGTGCTGATGCAAAGTACTAGAATTCTGTTGGCTTCTATAAAGAGTATTTATTTGGGGTAGAACCTTACAGTCACAAGGCTATAAAAGAGTAAGTTACTTCCCTCACCAAAGTCTGTTGCCATGTGTTGGAGCAAGATGGCTGCAGGTCTCTGTGAGTGTTCAGTCTTCCTCTCCCTCTTAAGGCTCCACAGTCCCAGCTTCTTCCTATCTCGGCTATAGGCTGGAGGGCTTCTCTCTCTCCCGAGAGCTTGTTTCTGCCCCGGGTCAGCTGCAGGTGTAAGGTATCAAACTCATCTCTCTTCCCAGGAGCTCTGTAGTCTAATAAGCTGTCTCTCCTCCTCTGTGTTCTTCTTCTCTGTGTATTTACTTCCCGTGGCTCCAGCATCAAAAACTAAAACTAAAACTTTCTCCTCTGCTGTGGCATTTTCTCTGTGAGTCCCCACCCCCTACTGATGTGGCTGGATCAGAGCCCTAATTATAATTTCATCAAGTAAAAGTAAAACTTCTGAAGTTAATACAATCTAATATGCCCAGAGGAACAGACTAGTTTACAAACACAATCCAATATCTATTTTTAGAATTCATAAACAATACCAAACTGCCACAGGCTCTAAACTGACATTAATTTCAGGAGATCCAAAACCTCACTGTGGCCCATCAGTCACAGCAGGGGCTTATGGATGAGTTGATAAATGGAGTTTTAGCTCAGGTACATTTCATAGTGTGTCTAGTGGGTCCCTAAACCCATCCTTTATTTATTTCCCCAGTCCTGGAATGCATAATTTGAATAGACATACTCAGCAACTGGCAGAATCCCCACACTGGTTCCCTGACCTGTGGTGTGAGGGCTATAAAGGCTATTTAGTAATTAAAGTAAAAATTCTTTCTGAAATTCTTAGGATCAAATGATTTAACACAGAATCCTAGTCCTAGAATTTGAAATCAAGGAAGAGTACCAGAACTCATTTGGTCAAACCTCCTCACTTCAGTGATATAGAATCAAGGCCTGAAAAAGTGAAGTGTTACATATGTCCACAAAATGACACAGCTAACTAGTAACAGAATCAGAAGAACTCAGGTATTTCTATTTTGTTGGAAGTTTTTGTTTTTCCATTATTTTCACAGTCCATCCTGTATCTCTGGGATTAACCTTTTTGAATGTTTTTTTTCAAAGATTCATTAAGACACAAACTTCTAGGGAGTTTTTGGAGTGATGGAACTGTTCTGAATTCTGATTGTGTTGAGATTACACAAGTCTATACATGTGTTAACATTCATAGAACTATAAGGTACAAAAAGTAAATAAAAACATCCAAAAAAAATAACCTTCAATGTTTAGCAGTGTATTAGCCAAAGGGGTGCTGATGCAAAGTACCAGAACTCTGTTCGGTTTTATAAAGGGTATTTATTTGGTGTAGAAGCTTACTGGCACAAGGTCCTAAAGAGTCCAACTCAAAGTTACTTCCTCACCCAAAGTCACTTGCCATGTGTTGAGCAAGATGGTGGGCAATGTCTGTAAGGGTTCAGCCTTCCTCTTCCTCCTAAGGCTCTGTGGGCCCAGCTTCTCCTAAGCTCAGCTGTAGGCTCAGATAAGGCTCCTCTCTCTCCCCAGGGCTTGATTCTCTCTGGGCTCAGCTGCTCCGTTTGTGC
>PVKH010036370.1:0-11605 GCA_004027955.1 Chaetophractus vellerosus | reverse complement strand
CAGGAGACGAGGTAATGTGTGCAAGTGTGTGCACGCGCGGGGGCGCGCGGCCGGGGGAGGGCCCTGGTGGGGCTGCGGCCCGGGGCGGGCTGGCGGGCCGCTCCCCTCCTGCCTCTCTCCGGGGTTCGCGGTGCTCGGCTACCTGCCTCCCATTCCCCGCGGCGGGGGCCGCGGGCCGACCCCTGGGCGGGGGCCGGCGGCGTCCCCAGCTCCCCTCTTCCTCCCGCTGGCGCTCGGGTTCCGTCTGGTGGGGGGCAGCGCGGCGGCTCCGGTGCGCTCCCCCAGGGCCATAGAGTCAGGGCCCCAGGCGCGGGCGCTCAGCGGCTCGGCCTGCCCCGCGGCCCCGCGGCTCGGAGGCAGGCTCGTTCCCCGCCCGCGGGGACGACCGCTGCGGCGACGTGCGTGGCCCCTTCGGCCGGCGGGTCCGCATGGAGCGGGGCTCGGTGGAGCGCGGGCTGTGCTGGGCGCCCCGGCGGTGGTGGGTCTCCCCCGGCCGCCGCCCCCGCCCCGGCCCGCTGCCTCCCGCGGCCGCCGCCCCCGCCCCGCCCCTCCCGCAGCCGTCGCCGGGGTTCCCTCGCTCCAGTTGTCATGGTGACAGCTGAGCCGGTGAATGAGCGTCTTAGTGACACGCGGGCTTCCGCTGGGCCAGATGTGGCCCCGGGCGCTCCGCGTTCCCGGCTGCCACAGGTTCTCCGCGGCGCGGGGGTGGGGGGGTGGGGGGGTGAATAGGATATTAAGAGGGGTTTGGGGTCCACAGAACAGAGTAACTCGAAACAAGAGAAACAGTGCAGTCAGGAAGTGAGAAACCAGGGGCCCGGGCGGGCCGAGTGGTTCTAATTTACAGCTACTTCCCTAGCACCAGGTACAGGGCCTGGCACATGGTGAAGGCTCAAGAAATGTTTTTAAATGAGTGAATGGATGACCAAATAAATGAATTGAGATTAGGAGCCCCAGAGCTGGACCCTCAGCTCTCAATCAGATCTGATGGGGCACTGGGGCAGGGTGCTCAGAACAAGAAGCCCAGGCTGGCCAATTTCTGGACAAATAGCAATGGGACCTTTGGATGCATATAGACCTAGAAGCTGGGTCACTGAGACGCTAGGGGCACGGAGCTCAGGTACAAACCCATTAGAGAACCATCGACTCTGAGCTGAGTGATTCTGACAGCTATAAGGGCTTGGAGGCCTTCTGTGGCCTGCAGCAGGCCCTGGGAGCAGAGCCTTCCATAGGCCATAGGCTCCTAACTCCCCTCCCCCCACCCCCAAACTAGGCATCACACCCTGAAATGCCTGGGACTCCAGGCAAGCTAGAAGTATCTGTGACAGCCACTCTCTAGGGTCTGCGGGGAAAGACAGCCCCCCACCCCAGCCTCTAGCCACTTAGATGCCCAGAGTCACATGCCCCACCAGCTGCAGAATGGCCACGGCGGGTCAGGGGGTGCTATCTTATTTGGGGAAAGTATCCTCCCAAGGCTCCCTCCGAACCGATGACTCTTGTCAGAAATCCATGGACTCTGAATGGCAGCACACTTCCACATTTGCACAAACACCTCTACACTATCTCACACACTCACTTCTAAAATGCACCTTCACACACACACACATCCATGCACTTATACACCCCTGAAGTCTGTCGGAATGAGGTCACTGAGCTGTCGCTGGAATCAGGCCTTTCAGGAGTCAGAATAAATCTGAGGGTCGGATATAGACGAGGCTAATTCCCCTCGAGTGTGTGTGAAGTGCAAGGTCCTCGGGAGGATTTGCAGATGGCTGGGAGAGGCTGGAGGCCCTTCCTAGAGTGGTGCCACCCATCCCTGTACCCAGGGAGGAGGGGCTGGGGTGGGGCAGGGGGTAGGGGTGAGACCCCAAAGGCAGAGGACAGCAGGGATGTCACAGGTCCCACATGGTCCAAACCTGGGGCTGTGGGCAAAGCAGGGGAGAGATGGAGCAGTGTGCAGGGCAAGAGGGAACTGAGGGCCGGAGGAGTCCAGAAGCAGCCCACAGGGCCCTGCAGCACCAGGCTGGGGAAACAGCCCGGGGAGCACCAAAGGAAGGCGACAGTGTCAGGGACAAAGGCAAGGAATTAAGGGCAAGACAGAAACTCCTCCTGCCCCAGGAGTAGCAACAGGGCCCAGACTAGGGTGAGGCAAGTGAGGCACCCATGGACCAAAACTTAAGGGAGCACTCACTCTCTGCGTCATGCAAGGGCAGACCGGGAGCTGGCAGCAGCCTGTACTGCCTCCTTAAACACAGCGCCATATACCACCTCCCTTGCTTCACTCTAGTCCCCAGCCAGGGAGGGTGGGAGCTCTGTCCTGTGAGAGGGGACACTGGCTCACCACTGGTAAGTGCCAGCTGGGTGCAAATCTCTGGCCAGGCAGGATCCTGGAGAAGGTGGGATCCAGAGATAATGACCCCCGAAAGTAGCCCCTCTAAGGGGTCCTGTGCTCCAGGAACCCTTTCCTGGCAGGGGCTCTGATTAGGCTTAGGCCAGAGGATCAAAGAACCCCAACAGCCTCCTCCCCCGCGGAAGTCAGGCTGACCCCCCCCAAGTCTTCAACCCATCCCCCACCAGGCAGCTGCCAGGAGGCAGGGAGGTGGCCCGGGGTCTTCCCAGCCTCAGCCTGGACGGGAGCAGGGAGAAGGAGCTTGCCTTGGAGACAGGGACTGGATGAAGTCACCGCTTTGGTGGCTTCAGTGGAAGCTATTAATACCCACAAGGTGGTGCTCCAGCACCTGTCGCCGTGGTAACCCCCCCACCCCCAGCAGTACGGCTTCTGAGGGTGGTGCCTGGGGGTGTGGGTGTCAGCCCGTGCATGTTCACACGCGTGTACACGCGTGTGGCTGTGTGTGCATACGTGGGTGCTGTGAGTGCTCACACCAGCACAGGGCCCAGGCAGGGACCCTCAGGGGCTCCTTCAGCAGCAGCTCCCAGCCCCACCCTCCGCTTCTCTCTCCCTGGCTTCCCGTATTGTGTCTGTGCCTTTGTGTCTCCTCTCTCCCTCTCCCTGCCCCTCCTAGCCTCCTTCCCTCCCTCCTTTATCTTTATTCTCCAGCCTCCTCCTTCTCTGCTTCTCCCCACCCTGTCGCTTTCTCTCCTTGCTCCTTTTATCCCTTGCCCTGTCTCCTGCCTGGTTCGCCTGCCTCTGCCCCTTCTTCCTCACTCACCACAGCGCCAAAAACAGTTCAGGTCTCGAAGGGTCTCCTTGTTGATCAAACAATAAAACATTTGACTGAGAGTCTCCTTTCTCCCTTCCCTGAGGCCCTGGGTACTGAGCCCAGACCCTGCCACAGGAGAGTCCTCACCAGGCAGGCAAGAATGGGGTTCATCTAGGCCAAGCCGGGCTCCCCTGAACTTGAGCCCACCCTCATCAAGGACATGACATCTCCCTCCCTGTCAAGAGAGACAGAATAAGAAACAGCCACAACCATCCTCTGCTAGGATATGGGGCACCCCTTGCACCCCCCAAGGCCCCTAGTTAATGCAGGCTGTCAGGAAACCTATGCGGGAAGTGGTTGGGCATGTGGGAGAAGGAGACCATCCCTGAGCGCCTGGTGTGCAGTAGACACTCAATAAATGTTTATTAAGTGACTCAGTGAATAAAGAAATGGATGAATTCATCTATCAATACAGCCACCCAGAGAGCCTTGTCCTGACCGGCCCACGTTATCAGTCCCCTCCTGTGAACCTCAGCGGGACCTTTTCCACAAAGTTTCCCTGAGGCCACGCCTTCCCTCTGCACTACAGGATGAGTCTCTGCTTCCAAGCGGACTGGCCACCATACTGCCTCGTGTCCACTCGCTTTGTGATTCAACTTCACGCATTGGCCCGGTGACCATTTATTGAGCACCAGCAGTATGCCTGGCACTGAGTGAGGTGCAGGCTCCTCGCCAGCACCACGGGGCACCTGTCCCTTGCTTTTTTGTACGACCATTCCAGTTTCCCACCTCCAGGGGCTAAGATCAGGGCTGAACACACACTAGGTCTCAATAAATGCTGACTGCATAGCTGGGCAGTTGGCTCTGGGCTCCAAACTTTTTTGATCATGTACCGCTAGAAGTAATACATTTTAAAGCATGCACCACAATATGGCTATTTATTTATAATCTCTATATTGTGTATATTATTAAACATACTTTAAAGAGACAAATGAGGCTAAAAAGTGGATCATCTTGTCCTCCTCCTGCTGTGCACATACACACTAGACCAAGGATTCTCAAACTTAAATGTATCAGTATTATATGGGAGGGTTTAAATGCAGATTTTCAGGCCTTGCCTGAGAGATTCTGGTTCAATAGAATCTGATACAGGTCACTCATGGATCACCCTTAAAAACTGCTCCACGTGGACATTTGCTCTAGCTGAGAGGATGATTTTAAAGAATAATTGCAGACTTTTGGGGGGAAACTGGACACCACACCAGGACCAGAGCAGCGCAGGCCACCACCCAAGCAGAGCTAGACACACGGGAAAGTAGCGCAGGAGGTGGCCGTGCAGGGAGGAGGGACCTCAGCACCTTCCTCTGCTCCACAGACAGACTTGCCCTCTGGGAGCCCCTGGGTCTAGAACTAATTGGGAGACTTTCTTAGACCTTGTATTAGTCAAGGTTTTCCAGGGAAACAATCAACAAGAGATATCTGTCAATAGTGTGAGGTTTTATAAGAGTCTCTCACGTGACTGTGGGGATGTACAAGTCCAGGTTCTGCAGGCAGGCTGCAAGCCAGGGGCTCTGATGAAAGTCCAATGAAGTTCCTAGATGAGTTCCCAGGAGATGTTGGCTGTCCAAAGACAAGCTGGGAAATTTCTCTGAATGCCGAAATCACTTCCCCTTTAAGGCATTCAACTGATTGGATAAAGCATCACTCATTGCTGATGGCAATCTCCCTGAGTGATGTAGATATAATCAGCCATCTATGCAGTAAACTCACTGGTGACTAAAGTCTATAAATGTCCTTGTATTACAATTAGCCCAGTGCTTGCCTGGCCAAACAACTGGGCCCAGTTACCTGGCCAAGTTGACACATTAGCCTAACCATCACAGACCTCCACATTCATCTTTGGGGGCCCAGCCCACATCAGGTTAAATGTCCCAAAATATACCACAATCCCCAGTGAACACAATTCTCTTGCCTTTAACATTTTGAAAGTTTTATAAATTTGGCTTTTGGAACTACTAGATTACAGGATACTCATTAAATTCCAACTGGTTTTATTTCTAAGCAATCATGCATGAGCTAGACTTCTTGCCAAGTGAGAAAAATCCGTGATTGCCTTCAAATATAATGACCTCTTTATGAGGTCTGCATTTAACAATTAATGGAGTTGATACAACATTAAGTGAGTTTTTAAAATTATTATTATTATTGTTCCAAAGAAGCTGAGACTTTATTCCAATTGTGTTGGGAAGCTGCTGCAAGCTGGATGGTTTTGACTAGGGGAGCAAAATGGACTGTTTTCTGTGAGAAGAAAGGGCTGTAGTTGTGAGATTGGGGGCAGGGAGAGCAGAGAGGAGGTCACTGCAGTTGCCAGGTGCCTCTCCTCTGTTACAAAGACCATTTTCCCTTCTATTTGCTGGAGAACTCCTACACATTCCTCAAAACCCAGCTTAAATGTCTCCTGTTTTGAGACACTGTCCCTGAACCCAATGATTCTCAAGGTAGGAAGTGAGGAGGGACAGAATTGTGCCCCACAGGAGGGAGCTGGCAATGTGTGGAGACATTTTGGTTATCCAACTTGGGGATGCTACTGGCATCTAGTAGGAGAGGCCAGGGGTGCTGCTCAACCTCCTACAATGCACAGGATGGTCCCCACCACAAAGAGGCCAACAGTGCCGAGGCTGAGAAGCCTTAACTTCCCTGCAGCCCCCCGGGGAGTTAACCCCCGCCCCCACCAGCCCACACCTCTACTGTTGTGCATTGGGGTCAGCTGTGGCTCCATCTCCTCTTCAGGCTCCTAGCAACCCCAAGCGTGCTCCATGGGACACAGCCCCAGCAGCCCCAGAAGCAGGTTAGAAACGCAGCATCTCAGGCCTGCCCCGGACCTTCTCCCTCTGGACCCGCGTTTTCATGAGACCTGTGTGATTTGTGTGTGCACTGGCTAGAGCCTGTGCCAACTCAGCTGGCCCCTCTGGTCACAGAACTTACCTGCCTTGAACAGTCATTTGTGAACATGTTATGACCCCTTGCTAGAAACGTGGCTCCTGGTGGAAAATCCCACCTCCAAGTCTGTATCCCACAACCCCACTGTGACCCAAGGCTGGTTCTGGGGTGACCTCAGCACCAGGACTCACATGGCCTGAGACTCAGGTGATCAGCGTCCAGCTGGAGCACCCTGGCCCACCACCGGTATCAGTGAACTTTGACCCAAGCCAGGGGATACCTGTCTGGCCCCCAGCAAAGACGACCCTTCTAAAGCCAGCTGAAGGCAGCAGTTGAGCCCTCATCCTGAGGTGGCTGCGATAAAGAAGGTGTCCAGGGATGGACCTGGCTGCCTGCTTCCCACCCCAGCAGGCTCATCCCAGATGTTTGTGGAATATCTGGAACCTGAGGGGCAAAGCGCTTCTCCCAGGGGTCTCTGGGCAGGAGGAAAGAGCACTTTATAAGGAGTTGTGAGACCTCATGTCCTCTCAGGATTAGCTGCTTGTAGCCGTCCTTCCCTGAGGGCCCAGGAGGTGTCTGTACAGACCCCGGTAGAGCAGAGAGCTAAGGACTCCTGATCCTCACCTCCAAGCCCAATAGCTTAGGGCATCTCTCCAGTCCAGACTTCCAAGTCACCCGCTCATTTGCACTCACTCATTTGACAAGTGTTCAGGGCTCCAGGTCCTGGGCAAGGCCTCCTGAAGACTGGCTTCTGGGGATCCTGGACTCATGCCACATGGCAAGGCACAGGGAGGCATCTGCTCTCAACATCAAATTTTGTAGGTGCTTAAATATTAATTTTGATTTTGAAGTTTTTCTTTCATAATTTAGAGCCAGTAATGTTTTTCCAATGACAAGCAAGCCCTTGAAAACCCACAGGCCTAAGTAATGGGCCTGGAGTGCCCGTCCCAGCAGACTCATCCCAGGTGTCCATGGAACTTCTGGAAACTGATGGCAGAGCGTTTCTCCCAGGTTGTGCCTGGACAGAAATCCAGACCTGAAGCTGAGCATCCTGTGATTGCATCTGAAAGGACAGGAGAAGATCCCTGCACAAGGCAGAAAGGAAAATGCCCAGCGTCAGAAAGAGGACCACGTGCTGCCATCTGGGAAACTTGTGTAGCAATTCTGAAGGCACCCCTTGACCCATGCCAGGGCTTCTTGCCAGGTGAAGCTGATGGAGCATTTAGTCACACTTGCTAGGCATCGATCTGAGCACTTTATTTGTATTAGTTCATTTGAGCTGGCAACAGCCCTGTGAGGAAGACATTATCATTACTATCCCCATTTTACAAATGAGAAACCCAAGGCTTTGCCTTGGAGCTGGTAAGTGAAACACGGGGGTTCAGTCCCCAGATGGTCTGAGTCCAAGTCCCTGCAACATTATGCTCCTCCCCAGGATGGGGTTCCTTCACCTGTGGCAGAGTCGTCCTCCTCACTCAGTGCCTGGCTGAGAGGCCCTTAAGACTCACAGGGGCTTTGGCCCAGCTCTCTGAAAGCCAAGGAGCACACAACCACTGACGAGAACAAAATAGGTTTAAAATAAAACAAAACAATGTCCCTGCATCCTTTTTCTTTCATAAGACATTTTTTTTTTTAAGATTTATTAATTTTATTACATATCTCCCCTTCCCCCCGCTGCGGCGACCCGCCGAGAGTGGTCACTGCGCAGGCGCGGCTTTCCCCGCTTGTGGGCGGTCTCTGCGTCCGTTCATGGGCAGCTTTCAGTTCGCGGTCTCTGCGCTCCATTCACGGGCGACCTGCCCTGCCTGTGGCGGCTTTTGCCCTGTCTGTGGCAGCTTTTTGCCCTGCCCACGGCGGCTCTGGCCCACCCATGGCGGCTTGCCATTCTCAAGGCGGTCTGCCCGCTAGGAGAGGTCCCCAGGAACCGAACCCGGGGCCTCCCATGTGGTATGCCGGCGCCCCATCCACTGGGCTATCGAGCCGGCCCCCATAAGACATTTTAAATGACATTTCCTGGGCAGGAAAGCCCTTCCAAGAATGTTAAAAAGACCAGAGAGGGAAGCAGATTTGGCTCAAGCAGTTGGGCACCCGCCTACCAGGTCCCAGGTTTGGTTCCCCGAGCCTCTTTAAAAGAAGAGAGCACACAATGCACAGACACAGAGCAGACAGCGAACGCAAATGATGGGGTGCGTGAAGGGGGAAAAATAAATAATAAGTCTTAAAAAAAAAAAGACCAGAGAACCATAAAGGAAAAGCGTGATTAATATGATCAATATGACTACATAAAAATTTTAAACTCCTTCATGGCAAAAAGTTAAAAGACAAGTAGGGGTCGGTCAGGTGGCCCGTCTCCGGTAAGCCAACAGCCTTAAACCACTTCAAATGCCCTTCCTGCCTCTGCCATGAACAGGGAACAATCTCCCATTACTGCTGGCCCGGCCTCGCTCCTACCCCCCTTCCCCAGGAGGGGTCTTAGAAGCGCTTTCCTTGTTCTGACCTTCACCTAAAGTTGCCTCAGACGGGCCCTCCTCCTAGTAGTGTGGTTTGTGGGAAGTTTTTCTCTCAGCAGAGATTAAAGTCCTGTGTCCCCTCCTTTCCCCTCCTTCATCACTAGGTGGCACTAGAGCTCCTCCATTAGAATCCCCTCGTTCTCTGGCCTCCATCCTTGCAGCTTCTGTTGTAAAGAGAACATGTCACTGAGGAAGTTGGCCCTCATCTTTAGCCTCTGAGCTGTTCCCCTCTGGGCATGCTGGCGCCGCTTTCTCATCTTCCACCCTGAGGTTGGCTCTGGGCAGTGGCTGGACCAAAGAAGGCCAAACCCGTCAGTGGAGACTCCCAGGGCTGAGGGGAATCTCCCAAACTTGAGCCAAGTTTTGATCCTCCGGGGACGCCCTGCAGGCTGTGCCTGGCTACCTGCCCTGGGCACCTGTGTGTGCCCAGTACCAGCCCGGCTCCTGGCCCCTGCAGATACCCAGGGAACGTCTGACACTATGTGGGTGTGTTTCAGTTGCAGGGGTGCTTCCTGGCTTGGTCCCCCAAGCACCCCCTGGGACTTCCCACTCCAGGCCCAGCCCCGGCCCATGAGCTTCCATGTACACTGGGAGTCTCATAACCCACTTTCATCTCTTGAGTCTGTGCACATAGGCGATAGGGGAAAGGGGGACTTGAAGTCACTTTGACACAGGTGGTAGGTGTGCTTACAGCGCAGAAGAATTCAGAAAAGCCAGTTGGGCGCACCCCTCCCACAAGAGCACACCTACCTGTTTTTGCCTACAAGTCTCTGGATTTGGCCTAAAATGCAGCCCTTGATGCTACCCCTGGCAGGACCTCCAGGCCAGAAAACCATTCCCCCTCAGCAGTCTGGAAACAACTTCATTTCAGCTTGGTCAGAAAATCTACCTTAATAGCTCATTAGTCATGGATGGTTTTTGTTTTATGTTTTTTAAAAAAGAGAGAGAGAGAGAGATAATCATATCACAAAATCCAGGCCTACCTGTTTCTTCTTCTGAGAAAAGGATTTAGAAACATGTTGTGAACCAGGGAAATTGTTCCACATTCTATATCCTATGGGGCAAAGAGTGAAAATTTAAGTGAGGGAGAATGTTGGGGGTTTGCATCAGTCAATATTTTAATCCTATTTTTTAAAAAATAACATTACTTTATTTATATATGAAAGCACATTTTAAAAATCCATAGAACCAGATAACTTCTGTTGATCTTTTAAAATAAAAGTCATTGCTCCAAGGCAAAGCCTTGGGTTTCTCCAAAAGACAAAAACACACAGAAAGTTATAAAGTGGAAAGTAAAAATCCCCTGTCTATCCCTTGATCACCCAATGGCAATAACTGTCCATAATTTCTTGTGTATCCTTCCATCAAAAAGTGTATGCATTTACCAATATTTTTACATATGCATATATTTTTACTTAGAAGGAATTACACTATGCACAGAATACTCAACTATGCTTTTTAAGTTTATCAGACTCTATTAGAGGCCTTTTCATATGAATAATGCACACGGATTTGCTTCATTCTTTTAATCAGGTCTGCATCGATCCCATTTTATGGCTGTGCCATAATTTATTTAAACAGACCCTTATTGGTGAAATTAAGTTTTCATTTTGTTTAGTTTTTTCAGTTTTGTTATCGCAAACAAAGCTACATGAGCATCCTTCCTCATTTGTCTAGGCTACTTCTACAAACCCTTGACAAATTCAGAGTTATGTAATTACCAGGTCAAAAGGTATATGTATTTAAATTTGGAAGTGATATTGCCAAATTATGCTTTTAAAAAACTACAAATTTATACTCCAACATTGGGTATTCTCAATCTTTTAATTTTTAACAACTTGCTAGGTTTTAGAAGGCACCTCATTGTTGGGATTCATATTTAATTATGAATGAGAATTAGCATCTTTGCATGATTTGGGCTTCCTTTTTCTGTGAAAAGCCTTTTGCACCTTTTGCCCATTTTTCTATAATATTTTCTTATTAATTATTATGAGCCCTCAGTGAATTAAGGAAAATAAGTCTTTATGTAATGTGTCACAAATCCTTTTTTTCAGTTTATTTTTCTTTTGCTTATTGGCATTTTCTCCTACAGAAGTTTCTAATTTTTATGAGGCCTACTTTGTACATCTTCTTTGCAGCTACTGAATTCTTTGCTCTGTTCACAAAAGCTTTCCTTAGACTCTGATTATAAATAAATTCATCTCTATTTTCTTGTGGAATTTTTATGATTTTAATATTTATGTTTAAATCTTTGAGCCATCTGGAATTTATCTTGGTATAACGAATGAGGGTAGGGATTCAGCTTAAATTTTTCCCACATGGTTGGCCAGCTACCCAGTGCCATTTGTGAAATAGTCCTCCTTTGCTTTCACCCTCTTTCCAGCTCTCCAGAGACCACGGGGCTCCAAGTAATCTGCCGAGTGGAGCCCACGTAAGTGCCACGCTGCTTGCCTGTAGGTTTACCAGGGAAAGACCAGAAACCACCAGGATCCCATGGAGGCCTCTGCCATCAGAGTAGCAGAGACAGAGAGGGCACCCCTGCTCTGCTGGACACAATGGAACAATTGTCTCCTGGTCCTGAGAGAGAAGTGGGACACCCATTCAATGGCTTCCCTTTGAAAGAAAAGAAAAAGAGAAGCCTCAGGGGAGAGTGTACTCACTATGTACAAAGTAGAAACGTAGCAACTCATATTTCTAACACACACACATACCAAACATACATATACACACTACATGCACATGTACACACACTCATGTACACACACACCCCATGTGCATTCACGTACAGGTGTGCACACATACACACACCTCACACACTCCAAGTATATACATATACACACTACACACACTCATGTACACACAGCCCATTCGCATGCACATGCAAGCATGCACACACACGCACACACCCACGCCATTCACAAATCAGGTACAATGCCTTTCTACCATACGGGGCATCCAGTCCTAAGGATCCCTCTCAATAACAGGAGCTCCAAGAAT
>PVKH010036369.1:0-11602 GCA_004027955.1 Chaetophractus vellerosus | reverse complement strand
AATGGAGCGACTCCCTATCTCTTCGCCGCCCCCTTAGACTCACCGGCTGAACGTCCCACCCGTACTTCCGACGCTGGACCAGCAGGAACAACCAGCACCAAGCAACCCTGAAACTACCCGGGCAGGCGCGGGAGAGCAGAAGCCCAGGGACCCGGATGGAAACCGAGTTGCAGGAAGGGACAGAAGCGAAGCCTCAGGCGCTGCGCGTGCGCGCTGGTTCTGTGTAGCTCAGGATGCAACACGAAGCTAGGGTTGAGAAGTTCGCTCTTCCCGCAACCCAGCGTCTCCGGATTTTGCGGCATCGCCTTGCAGTTACTTTGTTATTCATTTCTCAGAGGTTGAGTTGCGGTAGATTTTTTTAGTTTATGAAATTTAGCATGTAGGAAATGCAGCGACCACAACAAATCATTACTTTGTTGCTTACAATGGCAATATAAGCTCATCTACCTCTACGCCAAGCTATTGAAAGCCTACTTTGGAAGCATGATGGCAACAAGGTCTTTGTATCAATAAAGCTCATCAAAGATTGTTAACGTATTGCAGAAGGACAAACCCCGTATACCACAGGGAACCTCGGAACGTCTCAAAATGGGGGTACCGAGAGGGGCTTTTTGTGGGGTCTAGGTTATGGTGAATGATTCTAATAAAGGGGTAAAGGAAGGGAGAATCAGCACTCACGTGGCTACCACAAGTCTTTGCTCAGGAGATGGAAGGAAAGAAACAGGACTGGGGAGGTTATTGTTAAGAAAGTAGCAATCACTCAAAAGGACAAGGGTTGTAAGGCTTAGACCATATCCCATTAGAAACATTGTTTAAGATTCTATCAGGAACAATTCAGCCTGATTACCAGCATCTTGAAGAAGCAGACTCAAGGTCCTGTTCCTTAGAAACGATGAAGTTAAGATAAATGTGAAATGCTTTGTCCCCATACCCCTTATCTGAAATTTTGCACCTGGGTTGTAAATCCAGGCTGCTTCTCTGGCTCAAATGACCTCCATTGCTTGGATCCTTTAGACAACAGGGGGATGTTCCATTATCACTAATAGGACTTCAAACAGCAAAGTTTTTCATAGTCTATATTAGAGAACAAGGTGTCTAAGAACTACACCCTTGAGTTAGTTTTACAAAAGCAGTTTTTAACACCTTTCCAGTACTATCACTTATCTAGTAAACATCTAGAGTGTACCTAGAAAACAATGAACTGAGTAACAAAACCAACTTTTCAGAGAATATTATTGGAGCATAGAGTACTTTTGTGAAATGTGTGCTTTCTCAATGTTGTTACTTCTTCATTAGTGTTTCTAACACTAGAAAAATAAGTTCTGGTCTTGCTGTAAGTGCTGACCATGGTTAATTCTACCGTAATTGCACTACACCATGTTCTGTCTTCTCTTTTCTCTTAAATTGGTGTTTCCCACCTTTCGCAATTCATCTGACACTCAATGTCAGTTTAAGCAAAAAGATACTGCAGTCAAAAGCAAAATCTTTAATACTAGAAGAAAAATTTTCCTTTCACAATGTGAGGGATATGTAAGCTGACTCACTTGTTTATTCATTTAATAAACATTTACTCAGAGCCTATTCTATGCGCTACACACTAGTATGAGTAGAACAGATAACCCAGCCTCAGTAAACTAAGTGTCTTGTGGGGATACAGATGTAAATCACCCCTCCCCCATCACCCTGTAAATCCTAATAAAGTATTCCTCGTCATATAACTCCAATAGAGACATTTCCTTCATATGTAGTGATGACCTGAACATGGAAAGGACCCATGTCTTTTCCTCCAACTAAAGCCCCAAGAAATGGCAAGCTTAACAGAAGTTTCTCTTGAATCAGCGTTTTGGTTGAAGGTTTGGTAGAAGAGATTTTTTTTTTTAACTTACTTTTTTATTAGAACAGTTTTAAGTTTACAGAAAACTCATACAGAAAGTACAGAATCCCCAAATACACCCTCCCACATGCAGTTTTCCCTATTATTAACATTTTGCATGAGTGTGATACCTTTATTACAATTGATAAACTAATATTATTATAATTATATTATTAACTCTAGCCCATAGTTTACATTAGGGGGCACTCTTTGTGTTGCACAGGTCTATAGTTTATTTTTAAAACTTGTATTTTGGTACCATATACACAACATAAAATTTCCCATTTTAACCACTTTCAGGTACACAAGGTCAGTCAATTGCAGTGTTATGCTACCATCAAAACCATCAAGTACTTCAAGTCTAATCTATCTGTATTTTCTTTTGCCCATTATGAGGTCCTATAGATATTTCCTTATATTTTCTTCTAGGAGTTTTATAGTTTTAGTTCTTATATTTAGGTCTGAACCATTTTGAATTAATTTTTGTATATGGTGTGAAGTAGAGATCTGCTTTCATTCCTTTGCATGTGTATATCTGTTTTTTTCTAGCACCGTTTGTTGAAGAGACTATTCTCAATTCTATTCCATAGGTCTGTATTTCTGCCCTTGTGCCAGTACCACACTGTTTTCAATACTATGCTATTGTAATAAATTTTAAAATAGGGAACTGTGAGTCCTTTCACTTTGTTCTTTTTTCAAGATGTTTTGCATAATGGGGTACTTACCTTTTTTTTAAAAAAAAGATTTATTTTTTAAAATTTATTATATATCACCCCCTTTCTGCTTGTTCTTGCTGTGTTCATCTTTGCGTTCTTCTGTGTCTGCCTGTCTCCCCCGGCTGTGGTGACCCGCTAAGTCAGCTCACCACGCGGCGGCTTGCCCTGCCCATGGCGGCTTGCCTTCCCAAGGCGGTCTGCCCACTTGAGGAGGCCCCAGGAACCGAACCCGAGGCCTCCCATGTGGTAAACCAGCGCCCTAGCAATTGGGCTACAGCCAGCCCCGATACTTACCTTTTTTATGAATTTGTTAATTGACTCTCCATTTCAAGGCCGTTGGAATTTTGATTGGGATTGCATTGAAATGATAGTTGTTTTGGATGTATTGACATCTTAACAATATTTAGTCTTCCAATACATGAACATGGAATATCTTTCCATATTTAGACCTTAAATTTTTTTTCACCAATGTTATGTAGTTTTCCATGTACAAGTCCTACATATACTTGTTTACATTTATGCCTAACATTATGATTGTTTTACTTGCTATTGTATATGGAATTGTTTTCTTTATTTCCTTTTTGAGTGTTCTTTACTGATTTATAGAAACACCAGTGATTTTTGAGTATTGATGTTGAAATCTACCACTTTGCTGAATTTGTTTGTTAGCTCTAGTAGTTTTCTTGTAGATTCTTTGAGAGTTTCTACATTTAGGATCACATTAACTACAAATGGGCAAAGTTTTACTTTTTCCTTTCCAATTTGGATGCTTTTAATTTCTTTGTCTTCTTGAATCACTTTGGCTAGAACTTTTAGTACAATGTTGCATATTGTTACAACCCAGGTCCTGGAGGGCATGAGTTGGTGAGTCCATGAGATCAAAGAATGCACCAGGCAGAGCATCAGACATAAGCTTTACTGGGACTTACCAACAGGAGAGACTTCTTTGATGGTGGCTGGTCAAAGAATGAATGAAGTTAGTGCTCCACAAAAAGATGAGAAAATGAAGGGTGATTTATAAGGGACTTTAGAACAAAGACATTCCATAGGATATGAGAACAGAGTTCCTGCTAGGGTCACATGAAGCATACACATGGGGTGTGGTGATGTTTTCACTATGTTTACCAAGGACGTTTACTGCTTTGGGAAAATTATAGTTTATTATAACATCTATACATTCTCTCCCCTCGGGGGAGGGTTGTTATCCTTTAACTTATGTCTAGGTCATGCAGGCGGCTACGTGCTGAGGATTTAGGGGGGCCTGGGTCCCCACACATACTAGAATCTTCTATGCCATCTAGCAAAGGAGGAAAAAAGGCTCACAAGGGCATTATTGGGACATATGAAAAAATTGGAATACAGGCTATAAGCTTCACATCAATGCTAAATTTCATGAACTTGTTAACTGCACTTCTGGTGGTTACATAAATGAATATCTTTGTTTTTAGGAAATATACATGGCAATATTAAGTGTTCAAGGAGCATGATGTATGCGACCTACTCTCAAGTGTCCAGAAAATGGATTGAAAAATAAATAGACAAACAGATGGATGGACAGATAGATAGCAAGAATGATATGGCAAATGTGACAAAATGTTAAAACTGGTACATCTGAGTATCGGGTAGGGTAGGGGTATGTTAGAGTTCTCTGCATGGGACATGTATTATTTTTGTAACTGTACTGTAAGTTTGAACATATTTCAAAATAAAAAGTTAAAAAATTAACTTTTAAAAAATTTTTATTTGATGTCAGACATTGTGAATATTTCTATTCCTCATCACTAGACTTTTTTTTTTCCCTAAAATATACATGAAATTTTTTTTAGGGACATGGATAAGTTACTTAGAAACAGCTTGATCCTTTTGGGTTTTGCTTTAAGCTTTTTAAGGTAAGAACAGAGCAGGTTTTTTCCCTAGGGTTTATTTTCCCCACTACTGGAGCAAGAATTTTCTTTGTACTCTATGCATTATTTAATGAGTTATGGTGTTTTCTGTTCTAGCTACAGGAAGGAGCACTATGTCTGACCTCATGTGAGTCTCAGGCACTGTACCTTCTATTCTATTCAGGTGATTTTGTCCCCAGCCTCAGGTAGTTTCCCCACATGCTTGTTTGCATTTGGATACTCCAGGGAACCCTCTGCAGATCTCCAGAGTTCTCTACCTGTGCAGCTCTCTTCTCTGTGGTACTCTGCCTTGCTAACCCTAACCACTTTGGTTCTCTGGACTCCCAGCTTTATCCACTCTCCTCTGGGGACCAGGGTGATTTCTCTCAGGGATCACTGTCCTTCATTGCCTGATGTCCAATGTTGTGGAAGTTGTTGTTCATTTATTTTTTACAGTATTTTAGTTGTTTCAGCCAGAAGGATAAATCAGATCCCTCTTACTGCTTATCAGCTGGATTTAGAGAATGGGTGAGTCCATGAAATACAATTTAAACAAATCTTATTATCCAAATTCTGTTTAAAACTATAAAGTGAGTTGTTGTGGTTGGTGGAAAAGCAATAAATTTTCTTCTCCCTGTTGTTATAACCTATTTGCTTTTTATAGAAGGTGACTAAGACTTTCAGAGAGATCTCCATTAAAAAGGGCATTATCAGGAATTGCTTATTGCCATGTCAAGCATAAAACCTGTTAGAAAATGTTATGTTCATAGAATCAGATTAAAATTCCTCTAGAAAAAAAAATTAAAAGATTTCATTAGGAAATTTCATAGAAATTTAGAATATATTACATTTCCTTGTGTCTTAGTCAGCCAAAGGGGTGCCAATGCAAAATACTAGAAATCGGTTGATCTTTATAAAGGGTGTTTATTTGGGGTAGAAGTCCACAGTTACCAGGCAATAAAGCATAAGTTTCTTCCTTCACTAAAGTCCATTGCCATGTGTTGGAGCAAGACAGCTGCTGACGTTTGCCAGTGATCAGGTTTCTTGGGTTCCTCTCTTCCGGGGGCTGCGTTTCTCTCTGGGCTTAGTGCCTCTGTTTCCTCTACAAGGTCAGCTGTAGACCATGAGGCTCTCTAGGATTTTCTTCTCTCCACAAGGCCAGCTGTGAACTCTCAGGTGAATGGCTCGCCTCTGCCCCAGGGCCTTCTCTCCTTCCTCACCAGAACTCCAACATCAAAACTGCTCCCTCTGTCCTTTGCCAGGCCTTTTATATTTGATGCCCCCACCCACCAAGGGGTGGGGCTCAACGTCCCACTGACGTGGCCCAGTAAACGCCCTAATCATAACTTAATCTTGCCCAGATTAACAGACCAGTTTACAAGCATAATCCAATATTTATTTTTGGAATTCATAATTACATCAAACTGCCAAACTGCTATACCTTGAATTTAACTTTTTGGTCTTAATTAGATAATAGGATGAAATTAATAAACTAGCCTGACATAATCACTGATATAGATGCTTGATGTAGATGCTCTCAAAACTCCTCTGGTTTCAGGAGCAGGTGTAGCTCAGTGGCTGAGCTTTTGCTCCCCATGTACAAGGTCCTGATTCAATCCCTGGTACCTCCTGAAAAAAAAAAAAAAACTCCTCTGGTTTACCTTAGTGTGCTATACACATATGATATTTTCCGCGTGTCCCATTATATGAAAAAGTTCGTAAGCACTCAACTAGAAGTAAGTCTAAATCTTGGAGGACTCGTGCAGTCAGCTAGAAGTAGGAACTGTAGTGATATGCGTTGGCGTGGGTAAGCTCACAAGTATTGGCAGGGGGCACCAAGAAACTGTGTGCAAATATGTATAGTTTAGTTTTGCTTGGTCAGAATGTATAATAAAAGCAAAAGTAAGGCCAGATTTGAGTCAGACTGTAGATAATTTTATAGCCATCTTTACTAGATAACTTGGGGGTATATCGATTGCAAAAATGGCTTCGATTCTCTATCACTACTGGTATCCACACCTTTTCTAATGTGATTGAGACTTTGGCTGGTTTATTCTACATCATTATTGTGATAATAATAATGCTAGTTAATACGTATATGTTGTAATGCATAGGGGAAAGGGTGTGATCATGTGCTATATTCCATCCTCCAGCAGGATGACAGGGCTCTCAGAGATGTTGCATATATTTGCTGAGATGCATTTCTTGACTTCTGAGTAAAAGCGTTGCCTCACCTGTTACATCACACAGGAGCAAATGTTGCTAAGAGAAGGGTCCTTGGCTCATGAAGTTGCTAAGAAAAGGGTCCTTGGCTTTGAATTCCATATACAAGGCAGGCAATGCAGGGTGCCTAAATGTTTGATGAGATTTATTCATGATTTTAGCCAGATATTCAAATATGTAATCAGATGGTGCAAATTCCTTCATAAGGGAAAGTGGGATATGCTCATACCATCCATTTCTTAAAGAAAATACAATATATAATCTGAGAGGAGAAATGGGAACATTTAGATTTTTAATGTAAGTGAGGCTTCAAGTCAGCCATCTGGTTTTAAGTAGAGACCAGGGAACTTGATTTGAAGTTACATTTACATAGCAGGCTCGTTGTTTTTCATTAAATTTGGGTTTATTTGGGGTCATTGGAGTCTGATAAAGCTGGGGATTGTGACTAATGCCTTACTTTACCACTACCTCCAATTCCAAAAACATTAAAACTTATCACAGTAATTTTACAGTATTAGCTTACTGAAAGAGAGTAGGCAATTGATGAAATGAGAAATGTACAGCGGTCTTCACGTGTAGGAATGAGGGGACAATCACCTGATATAGGCTGTAAAGGGTGAGACAATAGTCCTAGTATAATCAAAAGCTGGAATGGATGATTATTGATCTAAATGTTTCTTTAAAAGCAAATTCTCTCATAGCTGCCCACTATGGTGTACATATTATCATTATATTTGCATTCATTATAGGAAGGTTCATTGTGGACCACTTAACACATCACTTATATGCAGTCATTACAGTTGAGTCACTGTTTCCTTAAATTAAAACAAGAACTTTTGGTTTTTAAAGCCACAAAAGTCAGCCAGTGAAATTTAAGAAATTTATAGCAGCCCTGAGATTTTCAGATTTCTTTAGATAAGAAATATAAAAATGCAGATGGTAAGACGATATAATGAGATTTAGGGAATTTCAATTTTAGTGGCTTAGAATAAAGCACTGTCTCTTGTCTGTAATTTAGTAAAGAAAGTTTCTTGGGATCATAAACTATGAAATTATACCCTCAGAGGCTTCTCAATGACAACTAACACTAAGATGAAGAGATTTAGAGTTAAATATAACAATGCATACTATTGAAAAATATATTTTGTCAGTAGTAGCTATAAAATTGAATCGTGGTATTCTAAAATTTTTGCCACTGGAAATTAAGGAGAAAAGTTTCGGTGCAAATAGAATCAATAGTTTAAGGTGGTAGACTAAAGAAATTATTGACAATATTTCTTTTTTAACTGATAAAACAATTTGTACCACTTAATGACATGTTTAATCTTTATAAAGAGAGGTTTTGAATTGGATTTAAATGTCTATAATAATTAAAGTAAGTCCTTTATAATCTCCGTGATATTAGGAACTTTGGAGGTCTTGTCCACAGCCATGTGCTTAGCACTTAGGGTAGATCCTGGTACACAGTGGGTGCTCACTGTTGTTCAATGTACAGTATTTAAATTTAAAATGAGAGCTACTATGCTACACTCAAACACAAGATGGCAGGATTGAGCCTGAACTAGGACAGGCTATGCTGATAGTACTGTATTTTCTTTAGACTGTGGATTTTGTTTTTTTCCCAATAGTTCTTTATGGGAAGCAGGTCACTCTGGCTGACCCATAGAATAGATGTAACAGACAACAAAGACAATAAAAAATGCATTAACCTGAAATGCACTACCATGTAAATCAGCATCTACTTTCATTTAAAAATTTCAAAGATTTATCAGAGAACTAAAACAAAACAAAACAAAACAAAACACAAAATAGAGCGATGAAAAAGTTTAGGAGTTTTTCTTTAATAGGGACTCTTCCACACCAACTGGAAGCCTGCCCTCGGTCACTGCCACAGGATTTGTGCTTTTCTTTAGATACTGTATCCATTAAATTTCATTTTTTCCTATTTTTACAAGTAAAGAACTAAAGCAAATAAGTGTCAAAAACTTAGCTTTTATAAATAAAATGTCAGCAATAGTGAGGAAGTTATGAAATTTAGAGAAATTGCTTCCAATTTTTTATATATTGGGGAGGCAGAGGGAACTTTAGTGACCATCTTGGACAGTCAGTAGGTGGACTGTGTTGATTCTACAAAGATCCAAGACACAGACACTTCCTGATAATTAAATATTACTGGAGCTATTATACATACTTTTCCTCCCCTGTCTTCCATTTCTCTCCCTATGAGCTCACTTTGCCCACCTTCAAAAATAAGGAACGTAACAAACAACCAAAAAATCCTTTCTCTGCACCTACGTTCCTAGATATTTTCTTTCTTGGCAATGGCTACCTAGTCATATTTGTGCTAAAAACTGATGGACACTCTTCCTTTTCTTCTTCTTTTATCTCCTGAAAGCACTGCTTTTTTTTTAGGAGGTACCGGAGATTGAACCTGGGATCTCAAACATGTGAAGCATGCACTCGACCACTGAGCTATACTCGCTCCACACCTGGAAGCATTTTAATACCACTGATCACTCTTCCATATTAAAAATTGCTTCGCTGCTTTTCTTCTCACCTCCATGGACTTGACTTTTTACATCTCAGATGGGCTTCTCTTTCCAGGAGTACTTCTTTGGCTGTGTTTGCGTATCACTTTACACACTGTCTCTGAACAAACATGTTTACTCTTTGGCTTCAGTTATGTTGTCTCAAACTTATAGCTCCAGTTTAGCTCTCAATCTTGAGCTCTAGAACCCTTATCAAACTGAGCTCTGGGCTTTCCAACTGAAATTCAAACATGTTCAGAGAGAACTCATCACTTCCTATACCAAGGTATTTTCTCTTGCATTGTTAGTTCAGTGAATGCCAATGCCATTGGGCCAATGGCCCAAGCCAGGTATTTAAGAAGTTGTTTTGACTTCTTCATTCTCACCCTCTCTGCAATCTAACAACTATCCTGGCAGACACAACTGGTTGCTTCTCTAATAGCCATTCCCAGCCTTCTCTTCCTTACTGTTGAAGTCTACGTCACATTATGGAGACTAAATGGGCCAGATCCTGTTCAATTTTTCTTGCCTCTATGGTGTGAGCATTGACCAATAATGGTCAATGGAACCTGAGGGGAAGTCCACTTAAAGGTTCCTGGGAAAGACCTTCCTCTCTGATAAAATACCACAACCACTATTAAAACACGAAGAGATACCTGTACAGAGGGCTACTCCTTTTCTTTTCTGTTATGAACATTGGTATATAAGACTGTGATGATCAAAATACATTGTGAGACCATGAAAGAGAGACAGCATCATGGAGAAGTCAAGTCAGAATTCTGACATCCCTGAGGCAGTGTTGCAAACTTGCCTATCTCCATATTATTTGAGAAAATTACCCAAAATTGTTGTCTTATTTATAATTGAAACTATTCTCACTTAAAGTTGTAGAAGTAAAACTTTAAGGCCAATTAATTTTAGCTCCTAAATATTTCTTAAATCTGCCTCCTTTCAATCTCCTTTGCTAATAATACCTTTGTTCAGGCCTTCATCATTACCTGCATGTCTTATCTGACTGATTTACCTGCTTCCACTCATTTCTTTTTCTCCAGTCCAAATATCCCTCTGGTGTCAGGGAGATTTTATTTTCAAACCTCATAATCAAACCTCAAAATCAGATCATATATTTGTTACAAATATTTCAATTGTTCCTCTTACTCTCCAGGACAAAGTCAACTTCCTTCACAGTAGGACATAGGCCCCATCCTGAATTTCCTCCTGTCTATCTCTTCTAACCTCATCCTCACACTATGTTCTGGCCATATTGAGCTACTCTGTTTAACATCTGTGATTTTAACCATCAGATATGCACAAACTGTAGTTTTAATGAGGTATATTTTCATTGCTCTTGAGGCTATTTGTAATCCTATTACCTGAGTTAATTCACAGGCCTAGCATTTGCCCTCAGTAAGATTATTTATTCTTAGACAGCTTTAATGTAAGCAAAAATAATATGGGGAGATAAAGTTTGGTGTTAGCCTCAAATAGAATTATATGATACAATATGGAGTTTATGAAGGTCTTGGATGAAGGCCTTAGGAATGATAGTTGTGATTTCCTTTAAACCTGTCTTTTCTCCAGGTCTTTATATAAGCTGTTCTTTCTGTCTGGAACGTACTTTCCATTCTCCCCTGCACCCTCCCAACCATTGTCTAGTTCCTCAATATTCAGTTTTGTCTCCTCTAGGTAGCATAAAAGAGTAGTAGTTATTGTAATGTAGTCAGGCAGCCCTAAGCAGCAGCTACTATTTCATCTGCAAGGTTAGCTCACTTCCCACACTACCATGAATTTTATCAGTAAGAAAACAATGAAAATAAAGGATTTAGACAATTTATTACTCTTGTACACTGGCATGAGCTTCACAGTTTCATTGGAACTCCTTCCTGCCTGGCCCCCAGACACATGGAGTTGATGCAGAGTGGGCTCAGGTGGATGATACATACTACATAAACAATTGTTGTTTTAGTTTGCCAATGTGCTATCATAAATACCACACAATGCGTTGGCTTAAACAACAGGAGTTTATTGCCTCACAGTTTTGCAGCTAGAAGAAGTCCAAAATCAAGATACTGGTAAGGCTTGCTTTCTCCCAGAGCCTGTAGCATTCTGGTGCAGGCGGCAGCAATCCTTGAGGTTCCTTGGCTCGTGTTTCTGCCTCAGCCATCACTTGGCTATGTCCTCTCCTTTCTGGTTCTGTGACTTCCAGGTTCTCTTTATAAGTCCTCCAGTAATCTGGATTAAATCCCACTCTGGTTCACTTTAACTAATAATAACATCTTCAAAAGGTTCTATTTATAATGTGTTCGTATTGTATGAGGATTAAGATGAAGAACATGTGTTTGTTAGGGTACATAATTCAACCTGCCATAAATGGTTTGC
>PVKH010036368.1:0-11604 GCA_004027955.1 Chaetophractus vellerosus | reverse complement strand
TCAGTTCCCGGGGACCTCTCCTAGCGGGCAGACCGCCTTGAGAATGGCAAGCCGCCATGGGCGGGCCAGAGCCGCCGTGGGCAGGGCAAAAAGCTGCCACGGGTAGGGCAAAAAGCTGCCACGGACAGGGCAAAAGCCGCCACGGGCAGGGCAGGTCGCCCACGAATGGAGCGCAGCCAGCCACGCGCAAACTGGGAGCCGGCCGTGAATGGAAGCAGAAGACGCCCACAAGCGGGGAAAGCCGCGCCTGCGCAGTAACCAGTCTCGGCACGTCGCCCCAGCGGGGGGGAGGGGGGGGAAGGGGAGATATATAATAAAATAAAAAATCTTTGAAAAAAAAAAAAAGAAATAAACTTTACAACATTATTGAGGGAACTTCCAAATAGATGGCAGAGGAAGGAGCTCCAGGACTCAGTCCACAAAACAACTATTAAACAGGCAAAAATGGAAACAATTATTTTGAAACTCCAAGGCCAAAAGAACACTGTACAGCATCCAGGGAAGAACAGGAGGAAGAAGCTGATAAATTTACCGTAAAGAACTGTTAAGTGCTCTCTCCATGTGGTGGCTACCAGTGCCCACCCAACACTTCATGGCAGGCAGCCATGAGGCCCAGTCCCTGGCTAGCTCCTGCTGACAGAAAGGGACATAAAAATGTTCTTCCCCAAGGACAGGGTTATGTATGGCTGATCACTGATTATGGCTTTTGATTAGTGATTTGGATCACTGGGTTGCAGTGATCCTGCCTTGGACAAAGGAGGCAGCAGCCATTGGTTCAACTCTCCCTGGACAGGGACAGAGGTAGTGGAGATTTAAAGACTTAGGGCTTCCTCGGGGCTGCAGAGAAAGTTAGCTGAAGGGATACTTGCTGGGTAGGTAAGGAAAGCTTAGCTTTTGGGATCCCTAGGAGAAGTTTTTGGCATCCTTCCTGACCTTCCATAGAGCACTTTGGACTTGGTCTGCACCCCCTTCATGGGTGCTGGTCCCTGTTTTGGCTGAAAGACCAAACTGGGAAATCCTCCCCAGGGTGATCCTCCTCCAGAATCTGACCTCCAGGCAAAATCAACATGAGACAAGAATGGAGTGTAAAAGACTTCAGAGGCAGACAGTCTGGGACAAGGGCTTCCTAGCTTCAGTAACCCAGGAAATGCAGGTTTGTCTCCTGAGGAACAAGGGAACAAAACTCCTGTAAACAGGGGAACTCCAAAGCAACTAACAAGCAAAAGCCCAAGACAAATAGAGCACCAGTAAAACAGAAAAACCCTACACAGGGCACTCACCTTGAGCAGACCTTCCTGATAGAAGGTCTGAAGGTAAAGAAAATCTCTGTCTTATCGCCAGCTGATTACAAAACTAGGAAACTGACATCCCAGGGAGTAAATCCCAAAGTTAGCATTTTAAAATATTAACATGAGCAATGTACAACAAATGATTGTAAGACAAACAAAGAGACAGGAAATTATTGCCCATCCAAAGGAAGAGGATAAAAATAAAGAAAACAGAACAAAGAAGGTGAGAATGTGGATATACCAAACAAAGCCTTTAAAAACTATTAAAGGGGAGTGGGTGTAGCTCAAGTCATTGAGCGCCTGCTTGCCATGTATGAGGTCCCAGGTTCAATCCCCAGTACCTCCTAGAAATAAAACAAACAAACTAATGAAAAAACAAGCATTCATTGGGTAGCAGATGTAGCTCAATGGTTAGGTACCTGCTTCCCATGCATGAGGTCCTGGGTTCAATCCCTGGCACCTCCTAAATAAATTTTAAAGTGTTAAAAGAGATGAAGGAAAGTACAGAGAAAGTACAGTATCAGGAAAACAATGAATGAACAATATGAGAATCTAAGTAAAGAGAGAAATTTTAAAAAGGAACCAAACAGAACTCCTGGAATTGAAGACCACAATAACAGAAATTAAAAATGTTCAGGAGGGTTTCAAGAGCATATTGGAACTGGCAGAAGAAATAATCAGTGAACTTGAAGAAAAGACACTTGAAATGAGTCAAGCTGAAGAACAGGAAGAAAAAAGAAATATTCAGAATGAAAATAGCCTAAGATAGCTATGGGACACCATCAAATGCACCAATATATACCTGTTGTGGGAGTTTCAGAAGGAAAAAAAAGAGAGAAAGGGGCAGAAGGAATAGTCAAAGAAATAATGACATAAAATGTCCCAAACTTAGCAAATGACGTGAATATGCACATACAAGAAACTCAGAGAACACTAAACAAGATAAACATGAAGAAAAATAAACCTTGTCATATGTTAATTATACTATTAAAGAAAAAAGACAGGGAGAGAGTTCTGAAAGCTGCAGGGAATGTTACATACAAGGGAATCCCAATAAGATTGTGTGTTGATTTCTCATCAAAATCCATGGAAGTAAGACAGCAGTTGGTTGGAATAGTTAAAGTGTTGAAGGGAAACAACTGCCAGCCAAGAATTTTGTATCCGGTGAGACTTTCTTTCAAAAATGAGGGAGAGATTAAGACATTCTCCCATGAAAAAAAACACAAAACCTGAGGGAGTACATCACCACTAGACCTGCCCTACAAATGATGCTGAAAGGAATTCTTCAGACTGAAATGAAAGCACACTAGACAGTGCATGCTATTGAAGTTAAGTTGTTATGAAACCAAATATGATTGTTATATATTTAGGATGTTAAATTTAACCCTATGCTAACCACAAGGAAAATAGATGAAAAATATATCCAGATAGAAATGAGGAGGCACTCAAAATAGTACAACACAAGAAAGCAAATAAATATAAAAGTAGGCTTTAACAGAAATGAGGGACAGAATAGTATAAGAATTACAAAGGCTAAATAACAAATGGCAGAAGAAAGACCTGTATTCTCTGTTGTGATTTTAAATGTAAATGGGTTAAACTCTCCTGTCAAAAAAGAGATTGGCATAATAGACGGGAAAAAAAGCACTATCCAACTATTTGCTGTCTGCAAGATACTCACCTTAAGATCAAAGATACAAGTAGGTTGAGAGTGAAAGGGTGGTTGAAAAAATACCATGCAAATAGTAACCAAAAGAGAGCTGAGGAGAGAAGCCCTATACTAATATTGGTAAAATAGACTTCAAGTCAAAACAGTTATGAAGGTCAAAGTTGGTCATTATATATTAATAATGGGGACAATTCAACAGGAAGATGTAACAAGTAAAAATATATATTACCTAACAGCAGAGTCCCAAAATGTGTGAAGCAAACACTGACAGAGTTGATGGGGAAAATTGATGGTTCTACATTTTAATAGTAGGAAACTTTAACACACCACTCTCAATAATGGATAGAACATCTAGTCAGAAGATCAATAAAGAAATAGCAGACTTGAATGATACACTAAGCCAACTAGACATAACAGAAATAAATAGAACACTTCACCCAGTGAAAACAGAATACATATTCTTCATGAGTGTATATGGATCATTCTCCAGGATGAAACATATGTTGGGTCACAAAACAAGTCCCCCCAAATTTTAAAAATATTGAAATTGTTCAATGTATATTCTCCAACTACAACAGAATGAAGCTAAAAATCAATAATAGAGGGATTTCCTCTGAAAACCCACAAATATGTAGAAATTAAACAGCATACTCTTAAACTTCCAATAGATTAAACAGGAAATCAAAAGTGAAATTATGAAATATCTTGAGGTGATAGAAAATGAAAATACAAAGTAGCAAAACTTATGAGATGCAGCAAAGGCCGTGCTGAAAGGGATATTTATAGCTCCAAATATTTACATTTTAAAAGAATAAAGACTTCAAATCAGAGACCTAACTTCAAAAATGGAAGATCTAGAAAAAGAAGAGCAAACTAAAGCCAAAGAAAGCAGAAGGAAGGACATAACAAAGATTAGAGTGGAGAAAAGTAAAATTAGAGAACAATAAAAAAAAGTTGGTTGTTTGAAAAGATCGACAAAATCAACACACCTTTAGTTAGACAGATAAAGAAAAAAGGGAGTTCATAAATAGTGAAAATAAGAAATGAAAAGGGGGACATTACTACCAACCCAACTGAAATAAAAAGTGGAAACTATGAACAACTGTATGCCAATAAGTTAGATAACCTAGATGAAATTGACAATTCTTAGAAATACACAAACTACCTACTTTTACTCAAGAAGAAACAGAAGATCTCAACCAACAAATGACTGGCAAATAGATTGTATCAGTAATCAAAAACCTCCCAACAAAGAAAAGCCCTGTACCAGATGGTTTCACAGGGGAATTCTACCAAACATTCTAAGAAAATTTAACTCCAATTCTGACAAACTCTTCCAAAAAATTGACGAGGAGGGACATACCCTAACCCATTTTATGAGGCCAGCATCACTCTCATACCAAAGCGGGATCCTATAAACAGAAAATCCTGGAAAACCAACAACAAATCTCCTAAAGCTAACAAAAGAATTCAGCAAAGTGTCAGTGTACAGGAGCAACACCCCAAAATCAGTAGTATTTCTACTCACAAACAATGAACAATCAGAAGAAGAAATCAAGAAAAAAATTCCATTCACAATAGCAACTGAAAGAATCATTTATCTAGGAGTAAATCTAACCAAGGATAAAAAGGATGTGTACACAGAAAACTATAAACCATTGCTAAATGAAATTAAAGAAGACCTAAAGAAATGGAAGAATATTCTGTGTTCATGGATTGGAAGACTAATTATCATTAAGATGTTAATACTACCCAAAGCAATTTATAGACTCAATGCAAACCCAATCAAAATTCCAACAACATTCTTTGCAGAAATAGAAAAGCCAATCATCAAATTTATAAGGAAGGGTAAGGGTTCCCAAATAGCTAAAGCCATCTTGAGAAAGAAGAATGAAGTTAAAGGACTCATACTTCCTGATCTTAAAACTCATTACAAAGCCACAGTAATTAAAACAGCATGGCACTGGCAGAAGGATGGACATATAGACAAATGGAATAGAATTGAGAGCTTAGCAAACAACCCTCACATTTATGGCCAACTGATTTTTGACAAGGTGGCAAAAAGCTACTCAGTTGAAAAAGTTTAGTCTTTTCAAAAAATGGTGCTGGGAAAACTGGATCTCCATTTGTAAATAAATAAATAAAAGGAAGACCCCTCTACCTCACACATATACAAAAATCTCCTCAAATGGATCAAAGACCTAAGAATTAGAACTATCAAACTTTTAGAAGAAAACATAGGGAATCATCTTCAGGACCTTTTGTTAGGCAATGATTTCTTAGACTTTACATCTAAACCACAAGCACCAAAAGAAAAAAAAAGGTAAATGGGACCTCATAAAAATCTATAACTTTTATTCTTCAAAGGAGTTTCCATGAAAGTAAAAAGACAACCTACACAATCGGAGAGAATATATGGAAACCATGTGCCTGATAAAGGGTTAATGTCCAATATACATAAAGAAATCCTTCAACTTAACAACAAAATGACAAACAATGCAATCAAAAAATGAGCAAAAGACCTCTTTCCAAAGAAGAAATACAAATGGCCAGAAAGCACATGAAAAGATGTTCACCATCATTAGTCATCAAGGGAATGCAAATCAAAACCATAATAAGATACCATTTCATATGCATTAAAATAGTTGTTATTTTTTAAAAAATCAACAGATTATAACAAGTGTTGGAGAGGATGCAGAGAAATAGGAACATTCATTCATTGCTGTTGGCAATGTAAAATGTTGCAACCACTGTGAAAAACAGTGGTCTACGTATACAACTACCATTTGACCTGGCAAGTCCAATACTAGGTATATTCCCAAGGAATTGAAAGTAAGGACTCACACAGATATTTTGCACACCAATAACCATAGCAGCTTTTTTCACAATTGCCAAAAGATGGAAGCTGCCTGTGGCAGTTTGATATTATTTATGAATTCCAAAAAGAGATATGGATTATGTTTGTAAATTGGTTAGTTCTTCTGTGCATGATACCCTTCGATTGTATTAAATTCAAAGGTTACATTTACTTAATTAAATTAAGATTAGGGCTTTGATTTGGCCACATCAGTAGGGCATTGAGTCCCCCACCCCCACACCCCTGCTGCCCCCTTGGTAGGCAGACATGCATACAGAAAAAGACACAGCAGAGGAAGAGAGCTCAGCTGCTTAGACATGGCAGAGGCCCCGGAAAGAGAGATAAGCCTGAGAGTCTACAGCTGACCTTGTGAAGAGAAGAGAGCAGCTGAGCCCAGAAAGAAACTAGCCCCTGGGAGAGAGACAAGCCTTATGCCAGCCTGCAGCTGAGATAGGAAGAAGCTCCTTTAAAAGGAAGAAGGAAGGTTGAACCCTTGCAGACATTGCCTGCCATCTTGCTTCAACACATGGCAAAAGAGCTTGGTGAGAAAGTACCTCTTATGGTGCTTTGAGTTGGACTCTTTAGGGCCTTGTGACTGTGAAGCTTCTACCCCAAATAAATACCTTTTATAAAAGCCAACAGAGTTCTGGTACTTTGCATCAGCACCCTTTTTGGCTGACTAATACACCACCCAAGTGTCCATCAACTGATGAATGGAAAAATAAAATATGGTATAGACATACAATGGAGTACTTTTCAGCCATAAAAAGGAATGAAGTCCTGATACATGTGACAACATAGATGAACCTTGAAGACATCATGTTGTGTGAAATAAGCAAAAAGGAAAAATATTGTATGATCTCACTGATTTGAAACAATTAGAATAAGCAAATTCACAGAGTCAGAAGGTAGCATATCAGTCACTAGGGGATGGAGTGGGGATAGAGAAAAGGAAGTTAAAGTTAAAATGTACAAGATTCTTATTTGGAATGATGGAAGTGTTTTGGTAATGGATGGTGGTGATGGTAATACAACATTGTGAACACGATTAGCAATACTGAAATACATATTTGAATATGATTAAAAATGTTAGATTGTATATATGGTAACAGAATCAAAACTTTTTGAAAAATTGATAGAACTATACCATACAAACAGTGAACCCTAAGTTAAACTATGGGCTTTAATTATTAGTGCAATTTTTAAAATGTGCTATCATAAATTATAACAAATGTTCCACACCAAAGAAAATCGGTGATTGTGGAGTGGAATATGGGAATCTTTTCTTTTATGCATGCTTGTTCTGTAAACCCATATCTTCTTTAACAAATGAAAAAATAATTTTACAAAAATGAAATAAAATAAAAAAGAAATAATCTTTACTACAAAGATTACTTTTGCAGAACATACAAATTTCAGTCTCTAAGTTATGTTGTAAGCTCAATAGCCCTGTTCATTACTGTCCTAGAATTCTTTTTTGCCATACAAATATATGCATTTCTAAGACATTAAACTGAGATCATTCCAAAACACTACTAATTACAATAAAGTCTACAGAGAAGCTACCAGTTCATTTGCCAATCCCTGACATGTTTTGCCTCAGGCAATTTCTAAAATGTATGCTGTGTTGTAGACTTTGGTTGTGTTTTAAGAACAATTATGTGCTAAAAATGCATTTGTTCATAGAATGCTAAAGAGCTCTGTTTTTTGGCTTCATAGTATATATTTATATATATAGGAAAGAGAAGGATTTCAAGTTTGGGGAGCCAGGTCCCATTAGTTTAGTCACTAACCAATGTGATTTTGGGTAAATTCTTTAAACTCAGGTTCAGTTGAACAGTTGGGAGGTAGGGAGGAATTAGATGATCCTTCAAGTCTAGGATTTTATGGGTGGGAAAGAAATCCTTTGCCCTTCTTATCTTCTGGTATCTAGCAAATTGGACAATATTTCAAAGAAAAATATTAAAAGCAGAGGCATAGTATAACTAAGCAAAACAGGCTGAACTACTCAAATTGGATGGAAATGAAATGATTCTTTATATGACTTCTAGACACCATATAAGATAGACTAGTTTAGTTATTGAAAAACAATCTAGAATTCTGTGGGTTAATGGACCTTAAGTGTTGGTGTTTAATGATATATCAGGATTTCCAAAAACTACAATCATAAATATGTACAGTAGAGCATAAACAAGCAGAAAGAAACGACTGATCATGTTGCTTTAGAGTTTATTGTTATCAAAGCCTAACTTTTACATCTTGTATTTCAATTTTTGATGTGGAATTTTAATAAATGCCACTTGGAGGCACTCTTACACTGTCATACTATGCAATTTATACTATCAGGATGTCATATAATGAAACTTCCAGTTTTAATTTCCTTTTTTTAATCCTAATAATCACTTGGGGATGGGTAATTAACACTGGCTGTGGTATTTAAACTTTGACATTATTCATATTTATCACCTTGTAATTTTTACTGGTGTAAATAATCCCCTGTTCATCTAATAAAACTGATTCCCTTCGTGCCTGAAAGGAATGAAAGAAGTGTTTTAGGCCATCACCTAAGAATTAACTTGAGGACAAATTTTGGTTTAAAAGCTAATATCTATTATTCAAATAAAACATTTTTACCTCTTGCAAAAATTAGTGTTATTTAAATTGGGTATTATCCAAAGCAGAACAATCAATAAGAACTCAGAGGCATCCTTGATGACAAACAATTTCACCAAACAATTTTTAAATTTTCAAGGAAAATACTGAAAATTAATTGAATTATACTAAAATATCTTATGAACTGCTGTAGCATATCCAGTAATGGTCATTGAAATTGACGTGCAAAGAAATACTAATGTTCATAATCCTCAACTTCTGCTAATAAATTTTTAAATAATAGGATCTTATTTGAGATTTTCTCTTTTTTATTCATTTATGTAATTTTTAATTGTTTTAAATACATATATATGTATAAATTTTCTCCATACATGCAAAGGTGGATTATTAGAGTCATACTTCTCATTGTTCCAAACATATTTAAAAGATTGTGAATATTAAAGGTACAAGAGTATATATTATACCACATCCTACTTTAATCTGAATCAGGAATCTAGAAAATCATGCATTTAGGAGTGTAATTTTTTGCATGGCATATTTTATTTATCCTTATTCTGAGTGATGATATTGTCATTGTAACAGTCAAGCTACAACATTAAAATGTTGATTTTTTTATAATACTGATTAGAAGAGTTCATTTGATTATGCATGAAATGAAAAAATAGTAACAATTATAAAGTGTTCATGTATGTATTCACAAGCGACATGTTTGAAAATGTTAACGAGATTTTAGTCTTTAAAATCGTGCTCATCCCAGAACATATTGAAAAGATTCATCATTTGGATAACATCAGGTGGGAAGGAGTTTCTTCACTAAACTGACTTGGCTCTACATTCCCACCCACAGCTCTGGGCACTGGCTAGCCATTCCTTCTTTCTGCATCCATTCCTTATTGAAATGGTGATTCATTTCCAGGCCCTTAACCTGTCCCAACTCCCAAAACTCAGTAACAAGTTTACTGTCTGAAAAAACATGCTGCCTGGTTGGAACAATGAATGTAAGCGACTGACATACAAACATGACACCCAGAATGTGTGTAGAAGATCAGAAGAGAGTTTGGCTTATTCCTCTGGCCCAGGGGAAGAGCCAAGACTTGGAGATCAGAGTGAGAGCCAAGGCTCGGCTCCAGTAAAAGATTTTGGATTTGCTCCTTGGTCCCAATAGACTTAAACTGCAAATTCTCTGCGTACATTAAAGTCTGTTCATTTTGTTATGTTTGAAGTTATGGTGAGAAGACAACTGCTCTTTCCTCTGCCCTCATGCTAGCTTCATCTGCCCCCTCTTTCTTGACTGTGAGCTCAAAGAGAAGAGGAAATATGCTCTCGGTTGTACACACAGCCTGTGGTGTCTGGTATTCAAAGGTCAATGAATATATGTTTACCGAACAAATATATTAATAAATATATGGAGTCATTTTGCTGTCAGACATGTCTCTGACAGCCAATGAAGAAATATTAAAGAAACTGCCATAAAAAAGACTTCATTGGATTACAAAGGAGGATGGAAAATCCCAGAGGAGAGCATGATGCCCCCACCTCTTTTAATCCCAAAAGGTGCTGCATTTTAAAGAATGTTGGTATGCATATAAGACAACTCTTCTCCCAAACTCCATGATTTCCCAAAACTCTACTTACCTAGCCTGTGGACAACTGACTTCTCCCAAGAGAAAAATGCAGGGGCCTGTTTCAGAGGAAATATTTAAATAGCAACCATCATGCACTACAACCTTATTTAACAAAGATCAGCTAGTGGGCTTGTGGAAGCAATTCATGACCAATATGGAAGGAAATAATAGGACAAGGAAAGAGGGAAGAAAGAGAAGTAGGGGCATTCAATTTTTTCACAATTTTTTAAAATAATCTCAAGAAATATATTTTATGGAATTGGAGCACTGATGTTTTAATTTGCTACAGTACTAAATGTTCATATTTTAGGGGAGTCATTGTGGTGTTAAGAAAATAACACAGCATTTAGATTCAAGTAAATGTGGGCTCAAATCCACCTGTAAATATGGTTGCTGTGAATGTTAAATAATGTAATGTAAGCCTCACGCCTAGGACAGTGTCTCTCTCCCACTCCTCTGCTTCCCTTCTTTTTGTCATCAGTAGTTTACCCTAGAAATGATCATATCAAAGAGTTTTAATGGTGGGGAGGATGCTAATTAGTAATGACTATCAAGTATCTCCCCAAAACATTAAGCCTGGATGACATCAGTGTACACATCCTGCTGCCTCCATAGACCTTAGGAGTACAAGACAGTGCTTGGTCAGATCACCTGTATCAAAGAAGGGATCAAGTATATCAAGTACATTCCAAAAAGCCAGTGTTGCTTGACCTTAAGGAATTCTCTGTGTAGTGGGTGAGATAGAACACAGCAGAGTGATATTTTAAAAATTAGATAGAGGTAGCAAGTTATGAGCACAAGGTTTGCCCTCAGAAGGAACGGATGTCACTGTGTATTTAAGTTCAATAGAATTGGCAGTAATTTAATTCTCATAGCCCCCTCCATTTTTTTAACCCATAGAAGATAGGGTAGATCATATAATCATAAACGATATTGAAGGCTTAGAAGTCATGATTTACTTAACTTATAAAAATGTTAGCTTTCTTTTTTAAGTCACATTTAACTCTTTCCATTTTTGTTCCAGTAATGCAGTTTAAGTGAAAGGAGGAAGAAAACTTGATCTAGAAAGTCAAGTGGGGGATCAACATGTGCTTCTATTCTGTTAATATTTCCTTACTCTCTATAATCTAAAAATCGATTTATTTCCTGGTATGGAAAATGATAAAATCAGTAAATGAAAGGGGATGCATTTTACCAAATGAAAACTGGTAACAGCTGAGTTACTTATTTCTGATTTACTGTTTCCTATCGTACCTCTGCAACACCTTTCTGGGATATTAGCAGAATTATATTTTTTATTTTAGTTACTATGAAACGTGAAGATACTCAGACTCCAACTAAAGCAGACACAGTTGCACTTACCAAACTTTCCATCTGTACCACCACATTTCCCTGCTTCCTTGAATTTAGGCTGGGCATGTGATTATATCAGGCCTATGGGCCCTGGCAAACCTGATGTTTGTCATTTCCTGCCAAAGCTTGAAAGAGCCAGCACAAAACTTTCCAGCTGTCTCTTTCCCTGAGGCAGCAACAGAGAGAGACTCATGCTGA